>QFDD01000227.1:0-58336 GCA_006871305.1 Vachellia collinsii | reverse complement strand
TCGGAAGCGATTCAATATAGCTTCACTAACTTTCATGCTTTATATTTGGTTTAATCCTTAATATAAAATCTATTTGAGAGTTAGATTTGATGTTAAATATAAAACATTAATAAATTTTATCTCCACAATTATAATTTTGTTTTTAAATTATCTTTGTTTGCACATAAATTAAGCGGCCTCCTATATAAATACCTTTAAAATTTGTACAACCCAAATCAATTATTTTAATTTTACAAACGACAGATCGGTGGGGAAGTATCAATCTGGAATTTTAAAAGGTTGTTGATTTGCCTATATGCCACTTTTCTTTTCCTTCTCTCTCCCTCTTCTCCCTCTTCGCTCGGTGAATCTCCTGCTCATTTTTTCATATTTCCATTTCTGTCGCCCTTCTTCTGACTGAAAAGAGGAATTTTTTTTTCCGGTGACACCCATCTAAAAGGAATTATAACTAAGTGAATCATTGGTCCTCTCTCTCTCTCAAACACCCATCTACTTACTATCTCCACTGCCTCAAAAGTTTTTCATGATTCTTTCATCTCAGTTGATAATACTGATTGATTTTTTTTTAAGCATTGTTAAACGCTAATACATTAGGAAAGAAGCCTGGAACACTATGAGGGTTAAGGTAAAGCTAGTAGTTTCTGGTGGCAGCGGTGTTTGGTTGACAATGGAGAGGAAAGAAACAATAAAAAGGATGGAGGCTAGTTTCCTGCAATTAAGGGAGACTGGTTTCGTCCCAAGTTTGGCTTGGAACCTGCTTCCCAAGGAGATTTTGTCGAAATGATAAAAACCATATTCATCATCATTGAAGAGTGCAAGAAATTCTGGTATGATGCATAGACCATTTTGTTGCCTATCCCTACTCTTGAAAGACCCGACGACTTGATTCCGACCAACGGCAGTGATGTAGGGTATTGACGATTCTTTTTTGACAAAAAATGTTCAATGCTTTTCTTCTATTCGTCTCCTCACTCTCTCAAAGTTTATTTGATCTAAAAAATTTTGCTTTTTCACAATTGATCTTTGCCTCCAAATATTATCACTGTTATCCCCAGATATCACTAGTACTACACAAAAAAAAAAAATCAATCAGTATTATGACAAAAATGAAAAAATCATGCAAAAATCTTTGAGGCAGTGGAGATAGTAAGTAGATGGGTGTTTGAGAGAGGATCAAACCTTCACCTCATTCCACTTCTATTTCTGGTCACAAGCGAAGCGACAGAGGAATGGAGAGAAGAGGGAGAGAGGAGTAAAAGAAAAGGGGCATATAGGCAAATCAACAACCTTTTAAAATTCCAGATTGATACTTCTCCACCGATCTGTCGTTTGTAAAATTAAAATAATTGATTTAGGTTGTACAAAGGGATTCTCCCATTATAATTTCAAATATTGATTTATTACGTTGTAATAAATTAATTTCTTCCGTTTAAATAAGTTTTTGTTAATCTTATCCTCTTGGGGCCACCCTTTCACACATTGGGAACATAGATCTCATGAAGGGTCTAAATTCTGCCTTACTTACTTATACTATGTTGGAATATTTTTAAAATGAATAAATATGTTTTTTAAAGTTTATGTCTTTATAAAATAACAATTTTATTTGAATGGTTGTGTAAGGAATTATAATTTTAAAGTTATGTCTTCCTGTATACCATAATGATGTAGTTTTCATGAAAAAATTATTTTGAATAATTATTAATTATTTAATTATGTTGAATCATAAACTAACCTATGAGATTCATAAATCTAACATATGGTTGTGACTTTTAATTAAAGAGATATTACTTCAAAAGGTACCACTTCAAAACATCTCTTCATACTCTATAAATACCCTCCGATCACTCAATTTGGAAACACAACAAGATCAAACTCATTGTCTTTATCTTTAAGTGTACACATAAATAAAGTCAAATGATCACTTTGTAAAAGCCTCTGTTGTCTCGGCTTAAGTATTAGGAGTGCAATCCATATTCAAGAGTCTTTATTGTATTCTGCAGGAAATTCGTTAGTTAACCCAATTTATACTTTGTAATATAGGAATAGGTGGGGGTTAATTAAGTCTAAAGAAAAGCGTTTTCCACGCCTTGCAGACATCGTGCACAACTTTATTCTTCATCTCTTCTTGCATTCTTTAAAAAACCGTTCCCGCCAATATCCTATGCCGTTTTCAATGTCCCTAATGAAGAACATCTTCATCGGATCTGGTTGGCCAAAGTTAATTTCTTATCAAGAACAGGGGAAAGGCGCAAGTTTATTAGCATATTTGAGATGATAGAGCATCAGGACGAATTCTTTGTTTCATTTATGATTAAGTGATGTGTGTATTCTCATCTTCTTCTCATGCACTGTATCTCATCTTGTGAGCTAAAATATATTCTGTTTTTATGCTTGAACACATTGTTCTGTGCAAGTAGGGCACAACCAAAATGGGGGAACTAATTAGTAATTATACCCAACCATCAACATAAATATGGAAGTCCAAACATAGGATGACAGACTACAATGCAAATACCATTTTGGATAAGTTTTTAAGCAACTTGCAATTTGTTTTGTTGATCAATTACTAAGAGTGTCTTCAAGTTACTTTAAATTTGAGACTAATCCTTTTGAGACTTAAAACATAAAGATTTTTGCCTCTCTCATTAAGTAAGCTCATCAAAATCTAAACATGTGCTCTCTTCCTTTCCATATGGGGATGATGCCATTTACTATCTTAACTAGCAGCTTGTTGTAAGCAACTTGCGACTTAGTTTGCCTATATAACCAAAGAGCGTTGACCACTACTTGATGTATTCCTTTATCATCACCAACTCATGATGTAAACACATCATCCATTTATCTATCTACTGAATATAAGGAATCAATATGTTAATTTTTAAATGCGTCTCTATAACATCAAAAATTTCAAATCGAACCCTGTATATAGCTCAAACAGTTTTGGCAAAAGAAAAGAAGGAAAACAGAAAACAGCCCAAAGCTTGTCTACCTCTCTCAAACATTGATCTCTATTCTCACCATGCTATGTTAGCTTTCGTTTGTGTTTTAAAGAACTTAATATTCAAAATTAAATAACTTAATACATACCTAAAATCAGAGATTGGACATGGAGTATCTTTGCGCCAAAAGCAACCAGTGCAGAAGGATTTTTTTTCTAATTCTGAGAAACCTATCCGAAGTTCAATTTCCCCAACTCAGGTCTTATCAATTGCATCAATGTCCATCCACTCCAACATGATATTGTTAAAATTTTTTACTGACAGTTTTGCGAGATGGAGAGCATTCTCATGACAATAAATGAAATAAATGAAGTGCACATGTTTTAATCACTAGGGAAAAGAAAAATACGAAGCATGAGAACGAAATCCAAGCTAAAATCCTAAAGGTTTATTTTTAGCAGCAATCATTTCCTAACAGTGGTTTTGCTTTGATATAATGTGTTGGCGTGCTTTCAAAAGATGAGTATGCTCTGCCATAACATTTGCATGCTCTTGCAATGCAGCATCCAAGTCCTTCTGAGCCAATTCAACCACCCGTGCCGCCTCTACCTCTCGATTGCGAGTACCCTCAAGGATCGCCTCGTTGCTCTTGAGATCATTCTCCAAACCCTTTAGAATCTCTTGAATGCCATCAACCTCAGAGATATCATGACAATTAAAAGCCTTAGTCCTAATAGATTCAAGCCAGTGCTTGTCAAAACCAAGAAGACAAGCATCTTTTAATTTTTCTTCCAATAATCTCTTGTCTGTCTCAGTGATTGTGAATGGTGTCCTAGTCGTTAGAATGTTGAGTATATCAATCAATACCCTATAGGATATGCACAACATTTTCTTGCTTCGATCATTAATAGACAGACACAGTTGTGGGTGATTGTTGAGTTACTATTCCAATAAACTAGTCTTAAAACTCTCTAATTTCATCATCTCAACTATCTTTTGCACCACACTAGCATTCAAAGCCTGATTGAAATCTGACTTGATTGTCACATCATGATGCTCAATTTGACCTAATATACCATCACATTATTATTAGAAGATGCGCATAATGAAATCAAATATGAAGAATGAAAAATACTCAAAGCAACATGATCAATAATAGAGGGAATAGATAAATAACCTCTAGAACATGATGACGACTCTTGTTCCATTTGTTAAAGATGGATCAACACTCACATGCTCACTTGAATTTGCCTTGGATTCATCTTCAGTTACATTTGTTTCCTTGATGTTCTCCTCGTTAACATGAGACTTACCAGAAACTTGAATATCATCAGCTGCAACATCATGAGTTCTCTGGTTAATTTGTGGTTTCAACGCCATTTTTTGTCTATTTCTTCCTAAACTAATGAAGCAATGTTCACTAGGAAACAAACCATCAACAGGCTTGCCGACTGTAGGTTGAGGAGCTTGGTCAAGACCAGTTGAAGCTTTAGACGATACTGGACTCTTCGATAAGATTGCCTCAGAAGTTTGCTCACTCAAAATAGGTGTTGGACATGACACAATCAGGTCTCCTATGAAGACATAATATAGTAATCAAATAAGTAAGAAATAAATTACTCATAAAACAAGACATAAATATGTTACCTTCTGGTTTCTCTTCCTCATGAGATCGTATATCATGTCTTGTGATTTCTTCTTGTGACTTTGGTTCCGCCATGTTTGTTTCTTTTTTCACTTCTTTGTCAACCAACTGACCCTATGTGAAGATAATTGAATAAGAGAGAGGAATAAGTTTAAATATCTAGCATTAATATATATATACACACACTATTAGAAAGAACAATATGACACATTTAAATATATATCATGAGAAATAAATGCTACGTGTGTTGTTCATATTAGTTTTCTTAGTTCTAACTAAATCAGTTTTTTTTTTAATAAGAATTAGATGGTAACCGTTTCAATTTTCTTTTGAAATTGGGTTTGAAGAATAGTTGAATACCACTCTTCTTAGTATTTATTTTTTGAGTGTGCATCTCACATTGTACCTTTGTAAACTTTTGTTTGCCGTTTGTGGATTGTTGTGCATCAATCATTGTTCTTTCATTTCTCGCTACTTTGCCCACCAACTCATCCTATATGAAAGAATATATTAAATAAAAGGAAAAAATATGAAACATCTAGCATGGATAAAGAATAATAATCTATTGTTAAATGATAATAATCCCACTTTTGAAGATGACTTTTGTGAATCTCTTCTGGTTATAGCACTTGGCTTCACTTCAACATCATTCTGCCATAAAAAAAACAAAGAAACAGAGAGAATGAATTTATATTTATTAGTAGCTTTCTTTAACTCCGTTGTTAGAGAGAAATGTTGTTCTATAATAGTTCCTTTTTTAGTATTTTGACCATTACCTCAATAAATATATAATAAAGGGAAAATCAGAGAAATTCATACTAAGGAATATAATTACTAATAGGTCCTATTTACATATCAATATGTAGTATTTACATGTAATCTTCTGATATTTTCCACAGACCAATTATCTAGTAATTAAAAAGAAATATTTCATCTTTACCTGTTTGTTTAGTGTTCTATATAAAAGGAAAAAAAGGGGAAAGTTTACCTTTAATTTGTAGTAATTTTCTTGATAAATACCTCAATAGATATAAAATAAACAAATAAATCAATAAATAAAGATAAATTTGACATTTGAATCATATGATAAATTTTTCATATTTGGTTTCTCAAAAATAATATTCTCTTCAACAATTTCCTTTGCTTCTTCCTTAGTACCCTAATCAAAATTCAATGCCACATTATAAATCAAAATGTGCACCAATATGACACCAAATTCAAATTTTTAGCCAGCATTTATAGCAAAAGAAATCAAGGTTTTCTTCAAGATAACTTTGAAACAGAGACAGAAAATGAATGTGTTTTACTAGAGAAGCATCACATAATTAAAGCTTCTAGATATAATCATGTGAAAAAAATAAAATGCCATCAACAATAAATATATTATAAGGTAGAGAAAATGAGATATATTGATCTTGTGAAGTTGGATGAACCGGTAGTGGATTGTTGTGTTTCTAAGGCCTGTCTCCCATTTGAATGGTAAGAAAGTTTCTGATATGTGCCTTCCTGAACTTCAGAATCTTTATTTTTAGAGCCATCTGAAGTAGTTTTAGTTTCTGCAAGTAGGATTTTTAATGATATTAAATCTCACATGATAATTTTCAATTTGAATTAATGATTGACTTCTCTGAATGCATTCCATAGAATGAAAATTTGGGAAAATGATGTATTATGGAAGATTTTTCCAGTTTTTCATATTACGATTCATAGAATATACTTTTCATGTCTTTGTGAAAATATATTCAAATAATTATTACTTGAACGAAATGTCACTGTATATAAGTAAATAACAACTACCATCGACAGAGGTTTCAAGCTTTTCTTCTGAGAAAGAGCTGCTAGCCTTCATGCCACTTCGAGGATGTCGAGATGTTATCAAGCCACCTGTGAAGCCAAAATAAGTATCCAATATTTTTCTATGAAAATAAGGCATCAATGTTAATACTTTACCTTGCTCTTCCTCTTCATATTCAAAACTTTTGGCATTTGCCTGAGTGTTGTCTCCTGCTGGCAGAACAGAGAGGTTGGGAATAGTATGAATTGGCACCTTCTATTACAAACCAATGATCATTATATTTTCAACAAGACATATATTAAAGTCTGTCTATGACATTAAACAGTGGAATTTCTAAATTTAATTAATTATTCACATCTTCTGAATCATGAGTTTTGTGTATGTCTCATTTCTTGTAATGATTTCATATCAAGGATGATAGTTCCCTATTGCACTTCATAGCTGATTAACTCATCATATATATATATATATATATATATATATATGAAGATGTTAATTGAACAATATGCAGTCTCATATGTTGTTGAGTTGTGATGGATCCATCATGTTTGTTTCATTTTTCACATATTTGCCAACAACCTCATCATCCTATTTTCAATAGAAATCTGTTAAAACCCCAATTGTTGGTCAAACTTGCACAAGGAAACATAGGACTTTGCAAGCATATGGAAATAATGCTTTATGAGATTCCAAAGTTGACTTGGTTGCTTCCTACTATTTTGGAGATAGGGATTATTTTATAGAGTAAGCTAGAAGCTTTAGCACTGTCTACTGTAATGGGGATTTTGGAGAGTGTGCAATGTATTTTTTTGTCTATTTAAACCGTGGCCTTTAGCTGGGAGAGACAAGTCATATTTTTGTATTAGATTGTTGAGGGAGGGTGCGAGGTATCCATATCCTTTGGGTTGTGAAAGTGTTTTCACTGTGGCTTTACAGATTAAGACTGTGGGGGTGATCTCACAGAGTGTATTTTAATTATTAATATTAATTTTCTTGCTGTTCTCACTAATTGTTTAGCTGGGTTACAACAAAATTTTTTTTCTATGCATGGTTTTTTTTTCTTTTCTTTATAATTTTCTGTTAAAAGCGTACATTTGCACTTAGTGATCATTTCCCTTTTTTTTAAAATATTCTTCCTTTTTTATTTCTTATGCTCTGACCAACAATGCACTAGGTATAAAAATGAGGGAGAGAAAAAATAATAATAGAGGGTTAGCAAACACATAGAAGTTGTCCTATGAGTTTTGAATTAGATGATGAAATTTCATTTTTGTCATCTCTGAAATAAAATCCTCTTCAACAAAAATTTCCTTTGTTGCTCCTAAATTTCTTAGCCATTGCCAAAAAATTTTTTTAAAAAAATTGAATTCGTTTAAGAAAGAGAACAGAGACAAATAGCTTTGTTATAATTTAAAATATAGTTAATTTCAATGTTTTTTCGAACAACATCCATATTATGATGGGGACCAATGGAGAAACAGTAAAATGATGCCACTACAAATCAAAATCATACCTTTGTGAGGGATTGTTGTGTTGCATCTCCCATATTTGAACTTTGATGTGAAGAAAACTTCTCCTCTGCTTTTTCGTTAGCTTCAGAATCTACATTTTCAGGGCATGTTTGAAGCTTGGTAACTGATGTTTCTGAAGGTATAATCTTTATTGTTATATAACACACGCACATGCATACATGTATTAAGACTCATGTAATAATTTCCAATTCTATATATAATTTCTTCTCTGGGCATACTGTGAAAAGAAAAGTTGGGACAAGCACATATATCCACACCCAACCTATAGTCTGCCAAAGTTTGGAAATCCATCCCATGGTAGATACTAATGAGGTTCGGAAGTTCTTCAAGCATCAGCCATCTAAGTTTTGGAAGCACATCCTTCATGACCATCTCTTTCATCTCACCTCGTCTGATTAGTACATGCTCAAGTTCATGGGCTTTTCTTATGTCCAAACCCCATAGTTTTGGAAGGATACCGGAAAGTGTGACGAAGAACAGATACTTCAATTTGTCACAATGTCTGAAAGAGACATATTCTAAGTTGGGAAAGTATGGTTCATGACACAAATGATCATCAGCATTTGTTTCATGATCTTCTTCAACAATGTGAACCAATTCTTCACATTCTACTATATAAAGTTGCTTCAACATTGGTAGGCTTCTCACCGTAGATGCAGAGAAGATAACTTTGAGCTTTTCGCATGAATTAATGCTTAGCCAGTGAAGACTATGGAAGCACATGATACGTTTAGGACCCACACATAGATTCTCCAACTCGCTTAGATTTCTCAACTCCAACTCTTGTAATGTCAATGGTTCAAGTCCATCCCCATTTTTCTTTACGTCCACATGTGTCAAATCAAAAATTACTTCTATTTTGGAGTTTTCAATTATAAGCTTTTGTAAAGTTTGCAATGGCATCTTAATTGCCTGAGAATTCCATAAAAATGAAAGATATATCAAGTCCAAATTCAAAATATTTTCCAAGAAATTGAAATGACTACTACAATATGAACAAAATTATAATAGAATTTAGAAAGAATGAAAATATCAAATAAAAATTAGAGAAAAATATATTCAAATTTTAGAAATAGACGCCGTTTCCCAAAAAAAAAAAAAATCTTTGTAGGAAAATATCATAAATGCCCATCTAGCTTACAAAAATTAAGAATTAGTGAGATAATATCATTATATTGCCGTTCTTGAAGAGAACCTCCTGAAATTTAGTAAGAAATATGATTAAAATATGTTATCAATTGGGAAAATAAACTAGAACTAGTAGGTGAAGTTGAACAGAGTCATACCTTTGTTTGTTGTTGTTTTGTATGCCAAAAATGCAAAAATTGATTACAAGGTCTCATTGAAAATTTTGGAAACCCTCCTAAAGCAATAGACCTTAGAGGTAACCCTCTCAAATAGTAGTGTGGGGGATAAATGCTTTCAAGTTGTGGCACATTCTTAATAGAAAGATCATGCAAAGCAGGGAAATCGATATGAGTTTGTATAACCTGATTCTCATGAATTAAAACATCTTCATGTTGGCTTCTTCCAAACACATATTTTAATATAGGAACTCCCAATGTCATGTGTTCACTGTCTTCTGTTTCAAAAAAAACAAAAACAAAAAAAACAAAACAAACCTAACTCTTGAATTATTGTGCTCAGCTCTAATGTATACTTTGTAGAGAAACCATTGATCACAGAGCTTAATAAGTTAGTTCACAAAAAAGCTTAACACCTAAATAAATTGATAAATAATTTCATTATAATCAAATATGCCACATATAATTACCAATATCAAAACAAAAACAAAGCATATCTACGCAGTGTTAAAAAGAATGTACCTTTGTGGTTCTCAAATTCACCCAGTTATGATTAGTGAAAGATTTATCTCGGCCATTCCTTATATCGATCTTTTGAAGAGATGACAACACCATTTTATAATTCTTGGTGCAAATGCCGTTTAAATTTGGTGCATTTGAGATTATGCGTCTCTCCAAATCATGTAGATCCAAATGAAGTTCTTCATTCTGATTGGATGGATGTTGCTCCTGCTGGTAGGTCCCAACAACATATTTTAGTTGAGGAACTTTCTCAATAGTCAAAGATTTCAATTTTTAGAAACCACAAGATAATTTTGATACGAATAAAAATTGCAGATATTTCAGAGAAAAATTAATTGGGCCCTTTATGAGTTCTATTACCTCATTCCATTTAATTCTTAGTGAATGCAAAATTAAGTACAATGACTAAAATACAGTATATTTTTCAATTACAAATGTTTATTGCCGGTGGTATTTAAATTCAAGAGTCCAACATCATAATACACATTAGAAACCATAAACCTTTGAAATTTAGTACATATGGTTTAATTAATGTTAATTTCGTCCATATGTGCATGAACAAAGGAGCCGTACAGATCCTCAAATATTCCAAATATGCAGGGCATCTTACAAAATTTTGTTACAATTTACGACAATAATGCAAAAAAGAAAAAAATATTTCAAATTAATTTAAAATAATTTATTATACCATGGATCACAATAAATATTGTCAAAACTCGAACCTTATTTTATTTAGCTGTGGAACCATTTTTCTTTTTGAAATAATTAACAACGTATAATTCGTAAGATAGAAATTTTTTTTTTTTTTGGTTTCCTCACTTTGATTTCTATCGCTCATTTCTCAATCTTTATGCCAAGTTCTCCTCTGTCAAACATCTGTCTCACCATGCTCTGTTTTAAAGCAACGAAAACAGAGCTTTTAGCATCCACTCCAACGTCATAATGTTAATATCTTTCACAAACATTTTAGCAGAGATGGAGAGCATTCTCGAGGCAACAAATACTCACATATTTTAAACATCTGAAAAAGAACTAAATATGAAACATCAAAATGAAATCCAAGCTAAAATCTAAAATGTTTACTTTCTCTGGTGGGGATTATGGAAACTTAATTGGAATATTACAATTCCGATTGTTGCTATCCATTTTAATTTAATTACAGAATTTCCTACCTCTTCTAATTATGTTTTTATATAGAGACGTATGTGCTGACAAAATAAGTTTTTAAGGATAGTGTCTTTAACCATGGCTCAATTAATGTACATTAATTTCCAGATTGACCAACATTTGTCCCCACTCTCAGTTATCTTATATGCTTGAGTTTCCACTCTTGTATCCTCCTTTTAGATTCTAGATCTTTATGCAGTGGTCGATCAATTTTTGCATCTTCTTTGTATGTGACCATAAATTCCCCCTCTTTTAGTAACCATACCTGGTGTTAAAGGTTTAGTTTATCTCAATTTTTTAAAACGTTGATATTTCTGGATTTTTGTGTTTCATTCTTACGCATGAGCCATACTAATCTTTGCTGCATCGTGTCCCCAAGGGACTTAAAAATTTAAGGTTTGATCAATGAGATGTACTTAAAATATTCTCTAGGTTCTCTTTTTCTTTTTAATCTTGTGTTATTTATGGGGACAGAGGTAAAGTTTATGTTCTTTCTTAAATGTTTTATTTACAAGAAGAAATTATTTAATTCACTTTTGACTTTTGATTTAGGCATGACTAGTACTGTCGTCTGGCTGATTTAGTGCCTAAAGCTAGTAAATCATGTTAGGTCACATAATTAAGCTCTCTGTTGCTTCGACGTAGCTATATAGCTAGCAATGCATATGCTTAATTTGTTGCATTTCAGTTTTTTTTTTAATTTTCTGCAAGACTTGGTAATGTCATTTATATAATATTTTTTCCTTGTCAAAAAATAAAAAAACACATAAGGAAGTCAGTTAAGTTAATTAATATGATGTGTTTTTTTTCTAAAACACCATAATCACTTTCTTGAATTTTCTGTTTCGCACTCTTACTTGATTATTATTACTACTAAGGGAGCATCAATAAAAAGAGGTAAATTAGGAAAAATAATGAAAGATATGATAAATAGATCTGGATTAATCCCCCACGTGGGAAGCTGTAGTCCATTCACATTGACCTTTGCATCTCTGTTCTTCTCTGTCACGCTCGAAACTTGTTTCGGCGTTGACTGCAGAAGGTTAAGTTGCATGGTTCTACCTCAATAACTGCCTTCTGACTTCTCCTGTCTATGCAAGACTTGTATTCTTGGGTGGTGTTAAGCCAGATCTATTTATATGATTTGATTTGATTAAGGATGTTCGTTAAGATAGTTAATATAGTATATATTTTTTTAAAATACTCTAATTATCTTTCTTAATTCCTTTCCCCTCTTACTTGATTATTATTAATAGAGAATCATTATGGGTAATTTGACAAAAAATTGACAACAAATTATAAATTAAAATTACATTCAGAATCAGTATCAACTTCTAAATTAGATCCTACCTTAAGGATCAAATGAGTAGTTATATGCCTAATCTTAGTTGATACATACTTTTGAGTGATCATAAGTTATACATCTTAAACAATTAAACTTTGCAACCTTTTTTAATTATTATAAAAAAGTTTAGGTGAGTTGAGTTCCGCGAGCTCATCAAGTTTAGGGCATGCTTTCGGACTCAAAGTATTTATAAAGGTACATATAAATCTCTTAATAATAAAGTTTTTACATTGGCAGTGAGATTTAAATTTCATATCTTAACCTCACAACCTTTTTTATTTACACTTTTTCATTTTAGTAGCAAATAGTTAAATAGGAATACTAAACCTTGCGGCATTTTTATTTACATTATATTCATTTCACTAGGAAAGGGTTAAAAAGAAATACATCTACTTGACATATATAACACACACATATATAACATCTTAATCATGAAAATAACTCTTATATACCCAACAATGGGTACAAGTCTATGTTGTTACGCAAACAAAAATACGAGAATATTACAAAGTTTGTAACAGTATTATCTTTCTTGGAAATAAGAGTAGGACAATGAGCACAATTAAAACGTGAATTACAAAGTACACATGGCGTCCATGTTAAAATCCAAAAGGCCTGAGTTTGGCAGCAAATATTTCTGAACATTGATCTCGCTGTTCTAGAATTTCTTGGCATTCTTCTAAAAGTTGAGAATGGCGTACCGTAATATTTGCATGCTCTTGTTGTGCAACATTAAAGTGGGATTGAGCTGCCTCCAACGCCTTATAAGCTGTGTCTAACTCTTTATGTGTGGCCTCCAACTCTTCTTGAGCCATTTCCACAGATTTTTCAGCTTTTGTCTTTTGGTCACGAACATTTGCAAGTTCTATCTTATTAGTTTGGAGCTTAATCCCTAAACCCTTTAGAAGCTCTTGCACATTATGAAGTTCTAATACGTGACAATTATTGAAAACCTTGATTCGAATGGACTCAAGCCAATCTTTGTCAAAGCCTAGAATAGAAGCATCCTTTAAATACTTTGTCAACAATCTCTTGTCCGCCTCAGTGATCATGAATGGGCTCCGAGTGGCTAGAATGTTCAAAATATATAGCAGCACCTTATAGGAATAGCATAGCAACTCGGTGCTTCGATCCTCTGAAGAAAGATGAAGCTGTGGGTTAGTCTTGAATGCTTCTGCCAGCAAGGAAGGCTCAATGCCCTCTACTTTCATCATATCAGCTATCTCTTTCACCCCAGCAACACTTAAAGCATTATTGGTCTCACAAATAGAAGGAGCCATCACAGCAAGTTGACCTTTCAAAACCATCAAATTACGAAGTGAGTAATAATAAAAACAAAATTAAATAGTAAAAGTACTCATGTTCAATGAAGGAATCAATCCAAGTATAATACAAGGAAACATGGAATGGTAAGGGCAAAAACTTACTAGAAATTTGAAAAGGACCCGAAGCTTCATGCAAAGGTTGGCTAGTAGTTCCAACTTTCTCTTGGATGTTTTTTCCTAGATGAAGCAATTAGAATATGAAACCTTTCTAAAATCACCAAATAATCTAATGAAGGGAAAGTTAGTAAAACCAGGCAACAAAGAAACTCACCATAAGCAGTAGGCTCGGAGGGAGTGGACATGGGAATTTGCTTAGAGCTCGTTAGAGCTTTTGATGGTACAAGACTCAATGGTAAGATTGTCTTAAAAGCTTGCTCACTTGAAATAATTGGCTTTGGTGGCACAACAGGGTCGCCTAGAACAAATTAATTAAGCACATAAATATATAGTTAGCGAACTAAAGAATTAAATTATGAAACTAACATCTTACCTTTCTCTTGCTCTTCAAAAATTTTGGCACTTGCACTTTGGCTTTTAGGGAGAATAGCGGGTTTGGAACTCACAGGAATAGGTTCCTTGTGCAATAAGCCATTCATCATTATTATTATTATGGCAATAACAAATATATTAAATTGTAAAATTGTTGGAAGAAGCCAACCTTTTTAAAACTTAAGGAGCTTGGATGTGAGGTTTCTAAAGAAGAACCTTCTTCAGCGTTTACTTCAACAATCTGCAAACCAGCAAAGATATTTAAGTTGGTTTGTATTAAGATAATAAATGAAAGCGGCATATAAATATAATCCTCAATCAATTTTTAACGTTTTTTGTTTCCTTAGATTGTATATCAAGTCTGGTTTCCCCGTCAAGAGAATGAGGATCCATTCGATTTGTTTCTTTTTCCACATCTTTGCTGATAAACTCATCCTATATGAAGATGAATAAAAAAGAGGGGTGAGTTTAAGTTATCTAGCATAAATTTATGATGTATATTATATAGGAAACAGCAATAGTATTTCCTTTAAGGACTCATCGTGTGAAACAGTAACAAAAGGTGTTGTTGGCATTGTTGTACTTGGTTGTGAATCTGTTAATTGATTTGTTGTTTGAATTTGGCGCCAACAAAGACCATCACATTAGAAAATGAGGATAATGAAATCAGCTATGCCAAATGAGAAATAGTCACATGGATCAAAGAAAAGTATATTCAAATTCACTAATCCTTTATGTGCAGCAGAAGTTGGGGAATAGGTAAATAACCTTTTGAATATGAAGACTCTTGATCCCTTCGTGGTAAGTTACTTTGTTCAACATTCGACTTAGATTCATTTTGAACTACGCCTTCTTCCTTGAATGTGCATGAATGTGGATGATACTGATCACAAACTTGAACATCATCTACGACAATAGAAGTTCGCTAGTTAGTGGTTTCAACACCATTTTAACTATTTGACCTCTAACTTACGAAGCAATCTTTGAAGGCAAACTATCAAAACAAATAATTGAATAAAATGAATATGTGAAATAGGTCGAAAAAATAATTATTATCAACTCGAAGGATGAAATATCTAATTTAAAGAAATGAACAAGTACCTTGAATGAAGGTTTCAAGCTTTTCCTTTGACAAAGAGTTGCCATCCTTCATTATGCCACATCGAGGAGGACGAGATGTTATCAAGCTGCCTGCAAATCCCAAAATAAATAACTGATACTTTTCTATGAAACCAAGACATCAATATTTTACCTTTCCCTGCCTCTTCCTCTTGAAAGATTTTGGCACTTGTGTGAGTGTTGTCTCTTGTACGAAGATCAATGAGGTTGGGGCTTGTATGAATTGGTTCCTATTAGAAACCAATGGTCATAATATCTTCAACAAGACATATATTGAATTCTATGATATTAAACATTGGAAGTTCAATCTTTAATGAATTATTAACATCTTCCGAATCATGAGTTTTTGTGCATGTCTCATTTCTTGTACTGATTTCATATTAATTATGATAGTTCCCTTTTACAATGTGATAATGTGATAATATTAAACATTGGTCATTTCTTGTGTGTGTGTGTGTGAAGATGTTAATTGAAAAATATGGAGTGTCATATATGTTATAATGTGATAATGGATCCATCATGTTTGTATCATTTTTGACATGGTTGCCAACAACCTCGTCATCGTACGTGAATAACATACATGCAAAGGGAATAAGGTAAATTACCAATAGAAATCTTTTTTCTATGGCTGCTTTTCTTTTCTTTTAATTTCTCATAAAAGGGTAGATTTCCACTTAGTAATCATTTTCTTTTTTTTTTTTTAATATTCTTCCTTGATTATTCTTTTGCTCTAACCAACAGCTCACCAGGTCTAAAAAGAGAGAAAAAAGAATAATAATAAAGGGTTAGTAAACACATCCAAATCGTCTTGTGAATTTTGAATCAGATGATGAAATTGTCTTTTGTTATCTTTGGAATAAAATCTTCTTCAAAAATATAATTTCCTTTTTTGGTTCCTGAATTTCCAAATAATTGCCTCAAAATTAAAAAAAAAACACAAAGAAAAATATTTTGAATTATTTTAAGAAAGAGAACAGAGATAAATAGTTTTGTTGGCATTTAAAATGCAGTCAATTCCAATGTTTTTTTTTTCCAACTAACATCCATAATCGTGATGGCGATCAGTGGAGAAACAGTAAAATGATGCCATTAGAAATCAAAATCATACCTTTGTGAGGGATTGTTGTGTTGCGTCTCCCATATTCGAATATTGTTCTGTACTCGGATGTGAAGATAGCTTTTCCTCTGCTTTTTCTTTAGCTTCAGAATCTGCACTTTCAGGACCTGTTTGAAGCTTGGTAGGTAAAGTTTCTAAAAATATGATTTTTAATGTTACATAACACACGCACATGCATACATGTATTAAGACTCATGTAGTAATTTCCAATTCTGCATATATAATTTCTTCTCTGGATGCATACCGTGAAAAGAAAAGTTGGGACAATCACGTATATTCACATCATACTTATCGTCTGCCGAAGTTTGAAAATCAATCCCATGGCAAATACTAATGAGGTTCGGAAGTTCTATAAGCCACAACCATTCAAGTTGTGGAAGCACATCCTTCATGACCATCTCTTTCATCTCACCTCGTCTGATTAGTACATGCTCAAGTTCATGGGCGTTTTCTATTTCCAAATCACATAGTTTTGGTAGGGTACCGGAAAGTGTGACTGAGAATAGGTACTTCAATTTGTCACAATGTTCGACAGAGACTTCTTCTAAGTTGGGAAAGCATGGTTCATGACACAAATCATCACCAACATTGGTCTCATAATCTTCTTCAACAATGTGAACTAATTCTTCACATTTTGAGATAATTAGTTCCTTCAACATTGGTAGGCTTCTCACCATAGATGTGGAGAAGATAACTTTGAGCTTTTTGCATGAATTAATGCTTAGCTCCTGAAGACTATGGAAGCACATGATACGTTTAGGACCCACACACATAGATTCACCAACTCGCTTATATTTGTCAACTCCAACTCTTGTAAGCTTGCTGTCAATGGTTTAAATCCATCCCCATTTTTCTCTATGTCCACATGTGTCAAATAAAAAATTTCTTCTATTTTGGAGTCATCAACTACAAGGTTTTCCAAAGTTTGCAATCGCATCTCAATTGCCTATGAAATCCATGGAAGTGAAATATATATATCAAATTCAAAATCTTTTTTTCAAACAAAAAAATTGAATTGGGTAGTCCAATATGAACAAAATTATAGTTGAATTTAGGAAGAATTAAAATATCATATAAAAATTAGAGGAATATATATTTGAATTTTTGACCAAAATAACATAAATGCTCATCAAGTTTACAAAAATTAAGAATTATTGAGATAATATTTAATATATTTTTCTTCTTTAAGAGAACATCCTGAAATCTATGAATGAAGGAGTGAGAAATATTATTAAAATATGTTATCAATAGGGAGAATAAACTAGAACTAGTAGATGAGTTGAACAGAGTTATACCTTTGTTTCCTGTTGTTTTGTATGCCAAAAAACCAAAAATTCATTA
The DNA here is from genome assembly GCA_006871305.1 of Vachellia collinsii. Classification (NCBI taxonomy): domain Eukaryota; kingdom Viridiplantae; phylum Streptophyta; class Magnoliopsida; order Fabales; family Fabaceae; genus Vachellia; species Vachellia collinsii. Next base: position 40,696 of record QFDD01000227.1, on the reverse strand, counting down.
CATGGTCTCATTGCAAACATTGGAAACCCTCCCAAAGAAATCGACCTTAGAGATAATGCTCTCAAATAGTAGTTTTCAGGACAAATGCTTACAAGTCGTGGCACATCCTCAATAGAAAGATCCTTCAGAGTCGGGAAATCGATGTGAGTTTGAATAATCCGATTCTCATTGGTCAAGTTGTCTTCATATTGGCTTCTTCCAAACACATATTTTAACATAGGAGCCATATCGATGCTCAAAGACTCCAAATATAAAGGGGATCTAAAAACATATGCTGGGAATAAATATTCCAATGCATCGCAATTTGAAACTTGTAACTCTTTCAACTTTGGGAAGATGGAGTTGTCGTTCATGTGAGTCCCAGCATCTCCTTCATACGCTACAATGCACTTCATTCGGTGACATTTTTTTATAGTCAAATCTTCTAACAAAATTGTTGATACAATGGATAAAGTTGACACTGATATTAAGCTCTCACAATTTGCAAGTTCCAGTTTTCTAATATTTTTCAATGATTGGATCAAAAGGCTTTGGACTGCACGAAATAGAGGATGAGCTTCATTTGTGGATGCATGTTCTTCCTACAAGCCGATAAATCATTCAAATCTCATTAGGAAATAATACATAAGAGGTTTTAGTTAAAATAATTTACAATACTGACTAGATTAATTTCAAATAAAATTTACTACCAGTTTAATTTTCAGTTGAAAATTTGTTCTAATCAACCCAGTCATATTATAGTTAAATCAAAATGTAAGTGTGTAAATCATCGTAAGAGTGCATCTTCATTGTATAAATATCAATCCAACAAAAATTAAGTGGCGAGTATTTTGATACCCGACCTTATTCCAAAAAAAAAAAAATTACTAGACTCATTGTGATTTGTTCAACGTCTTTTTTTTCATCAAGAAAAACAACCTAACCACTTGTAATATCTTGCCCCATTCTCATACGTGGTCGACAAACAATTTATCTAAAAGCTTGACATATTGGTTGAACCAAGAAAATTAACATATATTCATTTCGATCAAATACCCCCATTTTAATTAAAAATATAACAAGCTATACAAAGTAAAAGAGTGAACCTGGGCAGGGAAAGAGTTGGTACTGCAATTGCAAATCTGAACATTCAGAGGAGATGACAGCAACAATTTATAATTTTTGGGGCAAATGCCGTTCATCTTTGGTGCATCTTCAATGTAGAGGGTCTTCAAAGCAGGGAGATTGAGATGAAGCTCATCAATTTGATTATGATTGAATGAGCATTTCTCCTTTTGGTAGTTCCCAACAATATATTTTAGCTCGGGAAGTTCCTTGACAGTCAGAGATTTCAATTGTTCAAGACCAAGAGAAATTGTTGATACAAATAAAAATTCCAACTCCTTGCAATTCTCAATTTTTAGATTCTCTAATCTTGGAAAAATGGAACAGTACTTATCACCTTCAGCAACTCCTTCATTTGCAATGATGCACTTCAGTTTATGACATTCACGAATTGTCAGATTTTCCAAAACCATTGTTGAAGTCGCAATGGATAGAGTTGACAATGATATTAAGTTCCAACATTCTACAAGTTCTATATACCTAACTGTCTTCAATGATTGCACCAAAAGAATTTGAACTACATGGAAAGGAGGATCTTCATCTGTTGATGATACCAATTCCTACAAACAAAAAATCATTAAAGTTATGTCTATCACCAAGAAATTAAATCCTTCTCATTCCAAGACAAACAATGCGAAACATTTTAATATACAATAATACATAATCAAAATATTTTAAACATAATAATAGTCATAAGGCAATACGCAACTTGTAAGTAATCTTTCACCTTTGCAATGAAGGAAGTGAGCTTATGGATGGTTGGATCATAAGGCTTTGGGTGCACAAAATTGAGGGCTCCATTTATGATGCAGCAAATAAATTATTAAAATCTCGTTATGAAATGATTCATTTTTTTTGCCAGGAGTTATGAAATGATTTATAAGAGGTTCTAATTGCAGTTATATACAATATAGCTACATGAATTTGAAATAAAAATTAATATAATTTCCATTTTAATAATTGTTCTGGTTATCTTTCTCTTATTATATAATTAAATAAAAAATTTACCCTTAACCACCATGACTAGGCATATCTACACAAATTTAAAAAGAGTGTACCTCTGTTGTTCTCGAATTCACCAAGTTATGATGAGTGAAAGATTTATCTTGGCAATTCATTATCTCAATCTTTTGAAGAGATGACAGCATCACTTTATAATTCTTGTTGCAAATACCGTGGATCTTTGGTGCATTTGAGATTATGAGTGTCTCCAAATCAAGTAGCTCGAAATAAAGTTTTTTATTTTGATTCTGATTTGATGAATGTTGCTTCTGCTGGTAGTTCCCAACAACATATTTTAGTTGAGGAACTCTCTCAATAGTCAAAGACTTTAATTTTTGAAGACCACCAGATATTGTTGATAAGAATAAAAATTCCAACTCCTTGCAATAATCAATTACCAAATTCTCTAATCTTGGGAAAATGGGACAACAATTCTTATCAACTTGAGCATCTCCTTCATATGTTGTGATGCACTTCAGTTTATGACATTCACTAATTGTCAGATTTTCCAAAGAAATTGTTGAGGCCGCAATGGATAGAGTTGACAATGATATTATGTTGCCACATTTCACAAGCTGTATTTTGCTAACATTCTTTAATGATTGCACCAACAGGCTTTGAGCTGCATGGAAAGGAGGAACTCCATTTGTAGATGCATCTAATTTCTACGAACACAAATAATTAATGTTATATCTATCTCCAAAAAAATAAATCATTCTCATTCCAAGATGGATAATATGTGACATTTTAATATACAATAATACATAATCAATCAACAAAGCCTGTGAAAGAAATCAATCTAATTGTACCAGAACTAACAATTAGTAAAATTTGATTATAAAATAACATATAGCCAATAATATCAAAGTAAAACAATAAACCAAAATAATTATATCCTTTAATGGTTTTTAAAGATATTTTAGAGAAAAATTAATTGAGCGCTTTATGAGTTCTATCACCCCCCCTCCATTTAATTCTTTGTTAAAGGAAATTTAAGTAAAATGATTAAAATACAGTACATTTTGCAATTACAAATGTTTATTGCTGGTGGTATTTAAATTCAAGAGTCCAACATCATAATACACATTAGAAACCATAAACCTTTGAAATTTAGTACAAATGTTTTAATCAATGTTAATCTTGTCCATTTATGCATGAACAAGGGAGCCGTACAGATCCTCAAAGATTCCAAATATGCAGGGCATCTAACAGTATATGCTAGGAAACAAAATTCCAATGCAATGAAGTTTGAAACTTGTGAGTACTCTTTCACAAAACAGACGGCTCCTTTTATGAATGCATATAATTGCTACGAGCAATGAATTATTAAATATCGCTATGAAATAATTTCTACGAAGTTCTTGTTTATCTTAGCTCGTCATATTATAATTAAATAACAAATTTACTTTAAAGCATCATAACAATGCATTTTCATCATAAAAGTATCAACGCAGATCAATCTAATTAACAAAAACTAGAATATTTTGTGAGCTGACATATTTTAAAAATAAATTTAGAGGAACTCTTAATGTCATATTTTCACAATCTTTGGTTTATGAAAAACTAACCTAACTCCCGAATTATTGTTCCCAGTTCTAATATATACTTCGTCAATAAACCATTGAGAAAAAATCATAACAAATTAGTTGACAAAAAAGCCTAACATATAATGAGATTGATAAATAATTTCATTTTAATCAAAATAATCCAAACCAAAAACAGAGCATATCTACACAACGTTAAAAAGACTGTACCATTTTAATATGTTTTTGTCTGTGTAGCATTTTACCAAGCAACAATTCTTTTAACAAGAAGAATTTACAAAATTTTGTTACAAGTAAAGTCAATAAAGCAAAAAAAACAAAAAGAAAAAACACTTCAAATTAAGTATTATACGAAGGATCACAATAAATATTTTCATAACTTGGATCTTATTTTATTTAGTTGTGAACTATTTTTCTTTTTGAAATAATTAACAAAGTATAATTGATAAGAGAGACAATTAAATAATAATAGTGAGGCAAGTGTAGCATACCAGAGAGTTTTCGTGGTCAAGTGATCTACCGCTGGTAGGCCTCGATCTATTGAGAGAACAACATGCTTGAACCCGGAAAGCACGTGCGGTAGGACTTTGATTTATCTTGTTGGAAGTATGTTGAGGTGATGGCTTTTGCATTGATGAACTCTTGAGTTGGTGATATTCTCTGAAAATTCCAATGAAACTTGGTACTGCAGCAAGGTCCAGTTTTCTCAATAAAGGGAAAATATCATCTTCCCCCTCTTGGAACTTATCAAATATGTATTCCACATGCTCACTCCTCTGTATACTTATCGTTTCCAATGATGCAAGACCTACAGCAGATAGGATTGGCAATACTATTCTTAATTTGTCACAATCTTGAATTTGAAGTTTTTTCAATTTTGGGAACAATGACTCATAACAACTCTCTTGATTACTGTCACCATCTTCACTCGCTACAATGTATTCCAGTTTATTGCAACTTCTAATTGTTAATTTTTCCAATTGCTTCAAACTTCGGGCAGTGGATGGCTGGAAGACTGACGTCAACATTGGACAATCGTCCAATTTCATGGTTTTAAGATAGCATAAGTTGTAGTTGCCATTAGGTAATATCCTCTTCAGTTCAGGACACTCCTTCAACGTCATAATCTCTAATTGCTCCAAAAAGCAAGATGGCGGAGGACCCTCACATAAATCTTCAACTTTCATTTCAGACAAATGCAGTTCGGCCAAGTTACAGAAAGCCATCACACAAGATTCATGATCTTTAGTATCTACGAGGCACTTCAAGCTATGAAGTGATGAGCTCAAATGAAGAACAACCAAATCATTCAATATTCCTCCCTCATCTATTGGAACAATATCAGGGATAAGATTCTTCCATGTTCTTTGGGCATCCTCGCCTTCTAAGATAAGAATTTCAGCTCTTACAACAAGTTGCTTAAATGTTGCGTCTGAGACGAAATGACTTAATTCATCTATTCGAAAGCATCTTGACATGGAACCATACTTTTCAAAATAATCTGAAAGGCTTACAGAAGATATACGATATCTGTGTAATGTAAGAGGAGATCCTCTCTCATAAATTTCATCTTTTTGTTTGGAGTCACACTCATTACCAACAAAAGTTAACTCTTCTAGTTGTGAGCAACTTTCAATCACTTCAAAAGGATTGTTATTTTCAATTTCACATTCTTCTACCTCCAATGACCTCAGTTTGTTCAGTTTCAAAAGTTCTCTTGGTAATTGATTGATTGAACAACGATTACCTCCAATGACCTCAGTTTGTTCAGTTTCAAAAGTTCTCTTGGTAATTGATTGATTGAACATCGATAAAACCGAAGAGTGATGAGACTCGACAAGTTCTCTAAGACAGAGATATCACCTATCTCCAACCTCACTAGGATGAGTGTTCGAATGTTCTTTAATGGTTGAATTGAATTTGTTAATGATTGAGCTGGAATTCTTTTGGATTCATCTTTAACTATAGCCAAAACTTTGAGGCTTGACATCTCTTTAAAGAATGTATCTGAGACATTGTAACAGATGGACTAAATAAGAATATGGATTGGGTCCATAAGGTAGTTACTGGTGGGCCATATGATAGGATTTCTGAGCTTCAGACTATTGGGCTGACATGGAATGATTTATTAGGATATATAGATGGTGGAAGCGAGTGCGGAGGGTATTGAAGAATTTATTGGAATCGTCTCCTTCTCTCTATGACTTCCTCTTCTTCCTGGCCTTCTCTGAAGGATTCTTTATTTTCTGCTACTTTCCCTTGACACTTTCTTAGGCTATTGCTGTCTTCTTGAGTTGTAATGCACTATAATTGATATATCAGAGCAATACATTAGTGAGACTGTTACAATTGGTGCTTTCATTGAGAGTTGAACACTCCCATGGCTGATTCTTTTACTAACGCTGAACTTGATGAGCTTGAAGCTGATATGAAGAAGGTAAATGACTTCGTCGATGAGGCCAAAGATCGATTTAAGATGATTGATAATCGATTTGATCAAATGGAGAGTCGGTTACAAACATTGATTCAATCGGTAAGCGACTTCAATCAGCGGGCTGAAAATATGAACATAGGGTTCAAAGAAACTTTAGCACTGGAAATACCAGCAGTGAACCTTCTTGGTCGTTCCATGGAGCAACATCAACGAACCTCTGATTTTTCTAGCTTTGACCAGATCAAGACAACTGGTTATGTGATTAATGATTTTTCTCGCTTGGACCGCATTGAAGAGATGATAAAATGCATGGGATTAATCGATGAGCCTCCATCTTCTCATAGTCATAGTTTTAAAGTTCACACACCACCAACAATGCAGAATTCCTTTTCACAGCCAGATAACAAGTTCCCGCAAGAACAGAGTGATGTTATAGATGAATTGATCATTAAAGACTCTTCGCCATCAACAACGGATGTTCCTATTTTGGATGCTATCGATGACCCAAAGAGGGACAACCCAAAAATTGCAGTTGAAACGGACTTGAAAGGGGACGATTATGTATTTGCCCCAAATAAGGAAAGCGACAATGGAATAGGAACCGAGTGTTATGATTCAACCCCTATCCTTGCATTAATGGTGGTAAAGGTGGTTCCCCATGGCAATTTGATTATGTCGAAATCAACCCTTCATTGTGCACAAACATTGTGGCCGTTGGAACTTTCAATGGGTGAGCCTCCACCTACACTTTTCATTTCATCTTCTACCTTTCACCATTTCACATCCGTGGCTGATTCTAATTTTGTATTTGACCCTGGGGTAGAATTTTGTTGGCCTTATTGCCATAATCCTCATTATTCTCCAATATCGCCAGTTGTTTTTGATAATGTACTTTTGGTACTCTTGCCACAATATATCGAGAACGAGATTCTCAGGCTTGTCTCTAATCAGGGTACTATCCTTCATTTTATTGAGATGCCTATCTTGTGTTTGATCAAGATTCAAAGTGATGAAAACAAAACTACTTATGTCCTGCATCAATATTATTTAGGCACACGAGTGGATGAACATGACAATATTATTGTCGTGACTCAAGTGATACGTTGGGCCATCGATACAATGCTTATTTTGCATGTTACACATGATATTGCACAGGGACCACAAAATTATGCTCATATGAGTGAAGTCTGTCACGGGAAGGACTTGGATGTGTTAGGCAACACTGGCACTGGTTTTTTGTTCCACTTCCAAAAGCTTGCTGCAATTGTTCCTACATTGCACTTAATTTTTCATAAATTCAATGCTGTGAGTGAAAAAATTTGGTGTTGTGCCCAAGCTCATACTACTGACTTGGGCAGGGTGCTGAGGTTCATTATTGGGCACCGGGACTTTCATGATTTTATTGGTTTGCTACAGGGGATATCTATTTCCATTTGGAGGGATTGGTGCTTGTCTTTTGTCCAAGCCTTCTTTGCGAATTTAATTGATGCAACATATACTAATTTTGTGCCACTCATCTCTTCTAAGATATGGGTCTTTAATCCTAGCACACATGCATCAGGTTTACAGCTATTTCTTCACTTTGAGTTCATTGTGCATATCTATAGGAGTGTTGCTTTTTGTTATAATGAGGACTTGGTGTCTAGAGATTCTGAAGTGGATATATTATTCCATAGTTCAAGTGTTGTCTTCAACACTTTTGGTCTTCATGCTATTTTGAAAAAGTGGCTGGGATGCATCGGGAACCAAGAATTGAAATTTCCACTTGAAGGCACCATTGAGTTATTGCATTTCTTGCTTCCATATTCAATGCTCTATAGCTTTTGCAGAACCCTGGCAAGCGAAGCACTGTTTATATGGTTAGGACAACATGAGTATCATTCTTGGACATGGTGAGTTTGTGGCATGGAGGGTATACTTCCACAAATCAGTGCGTCGGAAGGAGTAAATGCAGTGGTTGAACAATTACAATTTTTTTTCAGCTATTGGTTCTCTATTTGGTCAGCGCCATAACTCACATTCATATGCTACAATTTGGGATCCTCCTAAACGAGTCTTGCAATGGATCACAATACAGCAAGGATATTTTGGACACTCAAATGCAATTTCTAATGGGTTCCAAATATGTTCTAGATTGAGCAGAATTGAGACCTTTCCAATGCTGTTTCGTTCCCTAGTTATCCCCATTAACGCTCTACATATATTCTTCATGTCACAACGGTTCGAGAGCATAAATGCTTTTCCTTGGAAATTTATTCTTGATATGCAAGCACATTTCTTTGACCTTGAGGACAAGGTCAATTTTCAAGGGGAGGGTAATGTAACAGATGGACTAAATAAGAATATGGATTGGGTCCATAAGGTAGTTACTGGTGGGCCATATGATAGGATTTCTGGGCTTCAGACTATTGGGCTGACATGGAATGATTTATTAGGATATATAGATGGTGGAAGCGAGTGCGGAGGGTATTGAAGAATTTATTGGAATCGTCTCCTTCTCTCTATGACTTCCTCTTCTTCCTGGCCTTCTCTGAAGGATTCTTTATTTTCTGCTACTTTCCCTTGACACTTTCTTCGGCTATTGCTGTCTTCTTGAGTTGTAATGCACTATAATTGATATATCAGAGCAATACATTAGTGAGACTGTTACAGACATTCATATCCTCTGAATCAACTAGCAATATTGTTAGAAGCTCCAATTTATTCCCATCAAATTTATGAGGAAAACCATCATTTTTCCAAACCAGATATCTCAAGTTTCCTTTTATAGGTTTTTTCAAATCCACAAGAGATTGAATATCTTTGTTTCCTATCTTCAAGGCTATTTCACGTACCAAATCATGCATCTTTACACTTTCTCCTTTGCCCTTCAACAGTAATGAAGAATATACAAGTTCCATGATAGCTCCATCCACTTCATTTCTTTTTAAATGGTATTTGTCATTTTCATTAAAAGAGCACAGTCCTATACCGATTTTGATTAAACACTTTATAGGAATTTCAGCATCCTCAGGGAATATAGAAGATACCAAAAAGAGCTCTTTTGCTATTTGATCTGTCAAGTTATCATAGCTTAACTTTAGGCATTTATAAGCCTCATCCAAATTTGGATCGACACCCCTCTCTTCCAAGGTTTTCAAAGCATCCTTCCAAAATGATATAGGCCGACCTTTTAATGCTCTTGCTACTGCTACAATTGCAACAGGTACTCCCCCACAATGCTTCACAATTTTTTGAGGCATGCCCTTCAAACCACGAGAGGAATTATTAATCGTAGCATGTTTTTCAAAAAGATCCAATGCCTCTTCTTCAGTCAACTTCTGTAGTTCAATGGTTTGGCATTCCATTTCCGAACAAACTCTTAAACTACGAGTGGTTATCAGTAAATTACATCTCTTGTGTTGATGTTCATACGGAATCCCTAGGTTCTCTGTCAAACCAAACTTCTCCCATACATCATCTATTATAATAAGCAACTTTTCGTCCATGTTAGTGATTCTCAACAATATTATACTTGAGAGTTCTTCTTCCTTCACTTCCTCTAAATTCGGAATATCTAAGCCTTTTGCAAGTTCACCGCGAATCTTTTTGAAATCAGGAGGTTGTGACACAACAAGAAAGAAGAATTTGTCAATAAAGTTAGATTCTTTTAGTTTTTGAGCCACTTCTTTAGCCATTGAAGTTTTTCCTGCTCCACCCATCCCTTGCAATCCAATCATATTGCAATTCCCATCTTGTAATGCCTTCATAAGATCTTCAAACTTTGACTCTCTGCTCTTGAAATGAATGAAATCTTGTCGAGAAATGCCTTTTATGTCTGGTACATGCGCTCGACCAGCTACTATATTGTAGTTCCATCTTCCCAATAGTTCATCAATATGTTGAGTCTCCTCCGCTAACTTCCTGCCTCTTCGATATTGCCACCAGCAATTAGGGCACCATTCAAAAAACAATTTCTTCTTTATTGTAGCATCTATATTAATGACATCATTTGCTTCACATTCCCATTGTTGCACTTCGTACTTAAAACTAAAAACTCCTTTACCTTTTTGAAACTCTCTCTTCATATCCTTGTGCTTTGCAGCTAGGATTTTCCTTTTTTGATCAAAATTTTCAACATAACTGCTGAAACAACATAAATATTGAGCTTCTTTTTTCACTAGATTCACCAAGCTTTGGACTTCATTCTTTGCAAGGTCAAGTAGGCAGCCCTCCATCTAATTAGCATGAATACAAACTAATTATGATCAGTGTAGCCCAATAATTAATCAGAAAAATGTTATTCCAGTGGTTTTGCAAACTAAAAGTGTTAAAAAGTTGTAAATTGATTTGATATACAATACAATCTTCATGGAATGGAAAACATACAAATGAGAAATGCTGAAAAGAAAAATACTACAAGTCATATATGAACACTTAACCAATATTGTTTCAAGTTAGTTTTGGATACAGAATTTCCGGATGGAGATCATTAAGTAACAAATTGCATGATAAAAGTGTTACGGAAGCAAATGGCTCAAATTAAATGTCCTATAATTAAAACTAGTTTATCTTAAATTGGGAAATATTATGTTTAATTATCATTTTAAAATAAACAAAATTTCTAAAATTTGAAGTCCTTATTGTAGTTAACTATATTCATGTAAGGTCCTCAAATCATTTTACCAATTTAAAATGATCATGTTAAATTTGATTTAAAATTTGCAGCTATTGGATTCCTCCATTCAGAATAAACAAATAACAAAGCTTTCAGTACACATTCAATTACTCGTTCACAAATATACTACCAAACAAAGCTGTTTTCAGGGCGACAAAAAAAGTTGCCAATGAAAGTTTACCGTTCAGCAAGTTATACTTTCTACGGAAATTTTTTGTAGTCGCCATTGAAGGCCGTACTTTTAGCGGCAACTTTTTTTAGTCGTCACTGAAGATAGGACTTTTAATAGCAACTTTTTCCCTCACCGCCGAAGGCCATGCTTTCAGTGACGGCTTTTTTCAGTCACCACTAGAGGCAAGCCTTTTAGTGTCGACCTTTTCCATAGTTATAGAATGTCATACTTTCAGCGGTGACTTTTTTCAATTGCCCCTGAAAGGAAGACTTTCAGTAGCCATTTTTCCATTGCTGCTCAAACTTATACTTTCAGTGGCAACACTTATATTCACTGCCAAAGGCAAGACCCTAACAAACAAAGTTTCAACAGCAATTTTCTTATTAACAAAGAATGAAATTTTTTGTTTAAATTTTCTAATCATAATGAAATAAATAAGGTAATTTTCTAGTAAAGATTCATGTGTAAAGGAGATAAATAAGGTAAAGATTCATGCGGAAAGCTGGAATTTTCTAGTTCAGTATTTGCATGTGAGTTTCTGAAGAACTATATTTGAGTTGATTTTTATATTTCAAATGGTCTTTGTTGCCCATGAAATTTGGTGAGCAAATAAGATTCATTATTGGCTTTAAAATGAGTACTAGAATGTATTATTTGAATAAATAGACTAAAAGTTATGAACCAGTAAAGTTTTGGTTCTGAAATCTAAAAAACTGGAAAAGTTGCTAAACAAGCACTTTGAGCACTAATTTAAGAATATGGATTAAATGTAAATAGTTAATGGTAATTTTCCTTAAAAGAGAATAGAGAGAGTTTCAAATGGAAGCTTGAACCACCACATTTGGAATTATGTGGAGTAAGTTATGATTTTTGCAAATTTGTTAGAAATGCAAAAGTTAATAAAAAGGATAGTTTTGAGAAGTGTATGAATAAGAAGAAATCAATAATAGAGATAATGATCTCCTTCCTTTATGATTGGATAAAGAAACACCCCTTGAATGAGAAGTAAAGAATATTAAATAAAGTAAAGGGGTAGAAGTGAGAATATGAGATAAAGTGGAGCTAAATAAAGTTCGATAAGCGTATAATCAATGAAATATTATACTTGTATGTTTTTAGGATTTGATATTTGCCTGAACACCCTAAGGAACACTGAAAAAGGAAATACTGAGGAAGGCAACTAGAAACAGAGGGAGATAGGTCAAAGAAATCATTTTTATCTTATATTATGTATTTAATTTTTCATGCTCGTTTGTTCCATATTTATTATGCATGTTGTGATATACAGATCAATCAGTTATGTACACACTACAAGAAAAAAGACTTTCAGTGATAACTTTCAGCGACAACAAAAAAAGTCGCCGTTGAAGCCCAGACTTTCAGCGGCGACTTTTCTTGTCGCTGCTGAAGATGAGAATTTTTTTAATTTTAAATTATTTTAAATTTCATTATTTAATTTTTTAAAAAAAATTAAAATGTCGTCGCTGAAAGTAATTTTTTTTAAATTTTAAAATTAATTATTTAATTTTTATTGAAAATAAATTTTTAATCTAAAAATAATATTTTTAAGAAATAAAAATTATTAAATTAATATTTATATAATTTATAAAAATATAAGTTCATTAAAATAATATATTATTCACTAGTAGAAAAATGCTTATTTAGACCGCCTTTTTTAGACTGCATTTAGATGATAAGGTCTAAAAAAATGACCGGTGGCATTTCTGTAAATAAGAATACAAATGTTAAGTCATTTAGACCGCACCTCTGAGGTGCGGTTTAAAAAGTGCCTCTTTTAGACCGCACCTCAAAGGTGCGGTCTAGAAAGAATATCTTTTAAACCGCATCTAACAAGTGCGGTCTAAAAGATGCACTTTTTAAACTGCACCTCTTAGGTGCGGTTTAAAAAGAGCTTTCAAAATTCAAAATTTAAACAGCGCGCTCAGGTGTTGTCTAAATCTAAACGCATTTCCGACTTTTTCTCCCAAAGACCTCGATTGACATTTTTAAAGCTTAGAGCAAAGCAATCCAAATTCTCATGAAAATTCAATTCCACAGATAAATTAGTTCAAAGTATCGACGCAAAACCACCTGACGCAGTCTACCTCTTTTGTCTCTGTGTAATCAGCTCTAATATTTCGACAAAATTTCTGTTTTCTTTTTGTTGGGGATGATTGTTTGATTTGTATCACAGGAGGTGCTTTAACTTCTGATTTTTTTTATTCCTTTTTATACATAATAACGTTCATCCACCTCGATCCATCCATGGACTCTGACTTATGGACTTCACATCTTGCCTTGATGAATTTTGCCTCGTCCACTATTTATGGCTTATAAATTTCATCTTTCCCTTCTTCCATATAAGATAAGCATTTTTGTTTGCAATTGGTTTTGGTAGACATTTGATTGATTATGGCGCGATGAAGAGGAAGCAGAAAGAGAAGAATAATTGAAATGTGAGCAAGCGAGGAAGAGGGATGCTGAGCTTCGTTTAGAGCAGCTGCCATAGCTTCTTCTAACTAAATGCAAGCTGATCTTGAAGATCTTGAGGATCAACAGGTAGATCTTGGAGAGTGCAACCATGGCTATGAAGATCGGCGGTTTGTCCTTTGCCACCCTCGACGACATCGACAAGCTATTGCCCTTGGATGATCTGCAGAGATAGGGAAAGTCGAGGTTTGAAGGATGCTTCGCTAGTGGCCAGGGAAGCCGATGTGAAGGTGGAAAGCTCCTCATCACCGATGATGATGGAGAGCAATGACGGAGAGCGACGGATCTAGGCAGCAAAATGATTTTTTTTTTATTTTAAAAAAGGAACCTTTTAGGCCGCATGCAATACATGCGGTCTAAAACCTTTTAGACCACTGAAGATAGTCTTTGGCGGCGACTCTTTTGTTGCCACCGATGGGTACTTTCAATGGCGACAAAAGTCGCCGCTGAAAGCCTTTTTTATCGCTGCTGAAGGGTTTAGGGTTTTGTCGCCGCTGAAAGACTTTCAGCGGCAACTTTTATACTTTCAGCGGTGACTTTTGTCGCCGCTGAAAGTCAATTTTTTTGTAGTGACAAAAACGATTTATAGTACTTTTTTGGTGTGAGAAAGTCCTACGGAATAGTTCCCTTGAGCCATTTGTGAAGGGGTGTTACCGTACTGACTTTGTGTGAGGAAGTCTTACAGGATAGTTTCCTAGACTCAATTGCATGTATTGTAATTTGATATTTGTCCATGGTCATGTGATGTGCAAAGCTTTTGAGGTGGAACCTCATGATGCGTACTATTGCTGTTTAAGAATATGGCTTGTTTTTGCATGATTGTGAATTATACATATAACTATCTCATAAACTGTGATTTTTATAGGGATTTTCGAATCTCAGCCTCTTGACTCGATATTATTAGAAATGCCCAAAAAATATCATATTCATAAAGCAAAAACATAGATGTACACATATGAATGTGGAAAATCCACTAGATTAGTATTAGTCGATTCAAATTGGAATTAATTATCAAGTCAATCATGACTGTTTATAATTTTAGGTGAACCACTCAGTTTCATTTGTTTCCTGTGGTACATATCTCATTTCAAGATAGAAATAGAACCATATATCCATATAATATATATATATTTAAAATACAACTAAAGCGGAGGCTAGCTCAAGAGGCAAGGAAGTGGATTAGTAAGGAGACATAGAAGGTTGGAAATTTTGAAGAAGAAATTATTGGAATTATTATTGAATTGGTTGGAATTAACTGTTTCTGTTTTGATAAGCCTTGGATGGCTATATGTACAATTTTACATGTGGTAAATACTATAAAAGTCCTTTACAGTGAAGGAGTTGAATCATCACAGGACTACAGATAAGTAGCATCAATGGATGGGTCTATTACTCGTGACTACCATATAACATTATATCTATACGTGTGATTTTACATAATGGTCTGAACCTGGATTTAAAAGATTAAATGAGCTAACCCAAGAGACCCACGATCAAACTTGGCTCATTGGAATTCCTCAAAAAAAAGCTCTATACAAAAGTTGTTTAAAATTTTTCAAGAAAGCCCATTCTATTAAATTATCAAAATGGTGCTTATAAAATGAAAGACTTTTGTCACTAAGATAACTACACCTATGGATTGAGGAGTTTAGAATGAGCAAGAGTGTGCAAGGGGTGTGACAGAATTAGTCTTCATTTTCATATGTTTTATGATTAAACATAATTGTTCTACCAAAATAATATGGTGTTCATATAAATCCGTATCTTCGTCCCACTATAATTTCTCTCTCTCCCTAATGTTCAAAATTGAAGGAGACCCATTTGGTGAAAATTGAAAGTCCAATCGATAATCCAACCATACATATTTAAGGTTTAGATGTTTTGAATTACTCCACAAAATCATCAGATTAGATTGAGCAAACATTAATCATTTTCCAGGAAAATTCTGGGAGAGATTCAGGACTCCAATTGATCATCCAATACAAAATCAAGATCATCCAAAACAAAGGGTCAATAAGTGTGGAACCTTCATGAAAACGTTTCACCCTAATTCATCAATAGGAAATCACCGTGTAATAATTACCTTTAGAAGATGTCCTTTCTGATGTATTATTATAGTTTGAAAGAGAATTTTTAAGCCACTTTAATAAAAATACAATTTACCAAATGTTAAATTAACATATAATGTGACATATCTAATATATTAAATAATATTTGATTCTTCATACTCGCTCAAACCTCCACCAAAATAACCCTTTACAAAAATATTAAATATAATCCCACTTTTTGTCTAAACAATATATTAATATCATATTATAGAAGTGTTTAATACAATTAGTTAAGAATAAATAAAATAGAAATGGAAAACATATTACAAATATTTACCAATAACCTTTTAATTATTTTTATATTAATTTATTATTTTTGTATGTATAAATTATATTAAGTATAGTTATATGAGGTTAAGTGATTTTTTAACACTAATTTAAAATGAAAATAAAATATTTTTAAACGTTATCAATATATATATGATTTACTCTATGATTAACATTCTTTTTTATCTTCTTACACAAATTATTTTTTAATTTCGTACATTAACAAATATTTATATGCTAACTCATTTATTGAATAATAGATAAATAAATAAAAATTGATATATTACTTTAATAATAGTATATTAATTTATTAATATTCTATTATTAAAAATAATATTATAGATAGTATATATTAATACATACAAGTTATTAAAGATATATTACATATGTTCATGTATATTTAAATATTAAAATAATATATAAATATAATACAAAAATATCTAATAATAGAAATAATATTTTATAATATGTAATAAATATAATATATGTGTAATTAAAGCATACATTAAATAATATATGTTTGTGTGTGTTTTTGTTGTTTTGTATTATATATATATATAAAATTTTGCAATAATTATCATAAGGTTCTTTCCAGCCCAATGGTAAGGAGTTTGGACATATAATAAGAAGGTCACAAGCAAATGATGGAGTAGCCAAATTACCATGATTATTTGGTAATGTGGCATAGCAATGTGGCAACATGTGGTGCAGGTAAGATGACATATATTTGACGACACATAATGGGCAGGGAATGATGGTGATGTGGAAGTTGTCTGTGACATGGTGCCAACAACCGGTGATGATGTGGCAGTCACCAGTGTAATTATTATACTTTCAACTGTGACATTTTGATGGGCAAATTGACATGATCATTTAGTAGGTGATATGTTGTAACATTATTTTGATAGGCACAGGGTTTTATCCTTTTAGGATCCCATAGTCACCCAAAAGGCACCTCAAATGTCAAAGACTATGCCCCGACTACATATATGGTCTTCACTTTGAACGAGTCTAGCTGAGTGGGATTTGGGAGAACCCTGCCTATTGTGTCTCCCTTCCCCCTTCACCCACTCTAGGGTCCCTCAGGGTGTTAGGTCCCTAGCAGCGCTTGGTGTGACACTTTAATGTAACATCCTGAGGTATTGTCCCTGTTCAGCCGCTTGTAGGCATAGGGTTTTATCCTTTTGAGATCCCATAGTCATCCAAAAAGTGCCTCAGATGTCAAAGGTCATGCCCCGACTACATATATAGCCTTCACTTTGGACGAGTTCAACCGATGAGGGACTTGAGTGTACTGTGCCTACTGCCTCTCTCTTCCCCCTTCAGCCACTCTAGGCTTCCTCAGGGTGTTAGGTTCCTAGCAGCGCTTGGTTGGATTCGTCCAAAGTAAAGGCCATATTTGTAGTCGAGGCGTGGCTTTTGACATCTGAGGCGTCTTTTGGGTGACTATGGGATCCCAAAAGGACAAAATCCTATGCCTATGGGAGACTAAAGAGGGATAATATCTCAGGATGTTACATTATGGTATCAGAGCTGAGGACAGCTCTTTCGGTTGTTGGGGAGAGTGTCACACCAAGCACTGCTAGGGACCTAACACCCTGAGGGACCCCAAAGTGGGTGAAGGGAGAAGGGAGATGCAATAGGCAAGGCGCGCTCAAGTCCCACATCAGTTAGACTCATTCAAAGTGAACACCATATATGTAGTTTGGGTGTGGCTTTTCACATCCAAGGCACCTTTTAGGTGACTATGGGATCCCAAAAGGATAAAAACTTTGTGCCTACGAGCGGTTAAACAGGAACAATATCTCAAGATGTTGCATATGTGGCATAGCAATTTAGCGACATGTGGTGTGGATGAAGTAGCATATATTGGCCACATGTTATAAGCATAGAAAAGGGGGTGACTTGGTAATTGTCTATGACATGACATTGGCTAGCTGGTGATGATGTGGTAGTCGTCGGTAATTATTGTACTTTCAGCCGCTACAAAGTCACCATCAACGGCGACTAAACTTTTCTGTGGTGACTTAAGCTTTATGTCACCACTAAAAGTGCGACTTGTTTTGTCTTTTCCAATACTTTCAATGACAGTCGCTATGGTAGCAACTTTTCAGTGGAGATATGTCGTCGCCGAAAGTTTTCAAAGGTGAATTTTTTTACTTTTAACAGCAAATTTTACTGCTTCTAAATGTCAACTTATGGCTATGAATTCAAACTTCTATTACTGAACATATATCTTTAAAGAATCATAAAGTAATGGGAATGGCATCGGCTATACATTCCTTGATATTAGATATATCAGATATTGTATTATATGTTTAGGACAAACTTAAAAGGAGAATGACATAAAAGAACCTTTAAAATGTAGAAAGGATAACCCAGTGTGCCAAATTTGCTTAATCTTAAATTAGACCCAGTGGACCAAATAATGATATTGAAATTCAATGAAAATATAAGAATGCCTATGAAATGGAACTGCCTTTTAGAAAATGTGGATTGCAACTTCATTTTAGTGAATTGCAACTTGAGTTTAGGTAATAAAAAAGTCAAGTTTAGAATTTTCCATTTGAATATTACTACTACCCTAGAACTTGCAAGAAAATAGGACTTCCCTTAGAAAATATAGATTGCAACTTTATTTTAGCGAATTGCAACTCGAGTTTAGCTAATAACAAGTCAAGTTTAAGAAAATTTCCGTTTGAATATTTGTACCCTAGAATTTGCAAAGAAATAGGAATCCCCTTAGCAAATATGGATTGCAAATTCATTTTTAGCAAATTGCAACTTGAGTTTAGGTAATGACAAGTCAGGTTTAGGGAATTTGCCATTTGAATATTATTACCATGGAACTTGTAAGAAAATGGGACTTCCCTTAATAAATGTGTAATGCAACTTCATTTTAACTAATTGCAACTCGGGGTTTAATAACAAGTCAAGTTTAGGGAATTTGTGCATAGAAATATTTTAAGGGCATTATTGTATTTCATTAAATTTTAATATCCCTATCTGGTTCATTGGGTCGGATCTAGGATTAAACAAATTAGGCACCTTAATTTGTCCTTTCTACATTTTAAAGGTTTTTCTATCATTCTCCCAAACTTAAGTCTATTCATTTATTTATATCTATTTTGTCCAATTCTCCCATTTTGACAGTGTTTTATTTAATTAGTGGAAAAACCAAAATTTTCACCCCTTTCAATTCACACACCCACACGCATGCAGATATGTGTGAGTGCGTGCGTGCGTGTGTGAATCATATTCAAGAGACCTTATACATGCTCCTTAATAGTTAACACCTTGCTCTTTTGTAGTATGTTTCAGTATACTTGATATGATAAGTTTAATCTCTAAGCTTTTTCGTTGCTTCTTTGTCCCTCCAATTCATCATGCTTGTTAGGATGTAAAACATTATAGCCCATAGCTTGTAATATATATCTTAGGCCTACCTGTATTCAAGGCTTTATTGTATAATTCTAGGGCTCTTATCCTTATACACATGTATACTACTGATGTAGTCTCATTTATTATATAATACAAGAAAGGGTATCACTGTTGGCTACCCTAATTATTCAGCCAAACCTTTATTGTTGCTTTTCCTTCTTGGTATCAGAGTCGCATCATGTCGACATCCTCCACAGTGTACTCCTCCTCTTCTTCGGTTCCTAAAACATATACCCTTTTCAACTCCTCAAGCCAAACAACTTCTATCAAGTTGTATAGAAGTAATTATCTTGTATAGGAATCCATAGTCCTCCCATTGATTGAAGGCAACATATTCGCTTCCCATGTTTGTAGCAATGCCTCAGCTCCATCACAAACTGTCACTGAGGATGCATGAGCAGTACCAAATCAAGCCTATGAAGAATGGTACATTGTTGATTGTTTGCTTGTTGGATGGCTTTGCGACACCATGTCGCAAGAAGTGGGAGCTCAACTTCTTCATTGTTGAATGGCATATGATCCCTGGATTGGTGCCCATGAACTTACCTGTGCCTCAATGAAATCTTAGGTTCTGATGTTCAAGTTGGAACTCCATAGCACCCACAAGAATGGCCTCTGTATGGAAGAATACCTCACCAAGATAAAGACTATCACTGATCAACTCACCTTAACTGGAGGCCCTGTCTCCATAGAAGATCTAATTCTTCACACACTGAATAGTCTAGATGCAGAGTACAATATCGTTAATGTCAAACTTGCTAACCAACCTAATCTCTCTTAAATAGTAGCTCAGTCTGCTCTGTTAGCATTCGAAAGTCACTTAGAGAAACTGAATCATTTTTCAAGTATTCAACCTTCTATGAATGTCACACATTGCAATGACTATGATATTCATCCTGCTTCTGGTTGTGGTTCCTCTACCTGGCGTGTATCCTGTGGTAACTTTAGAGGGCGTTGGGGTTCCCCTCCCGATGGCCGTTGAGGGAGCTTTAATAAAAATGCTTGGCCTTACTATCACCTTTGCAAAAGATTTGACCATGTGGTATGAGATTGTTTTCATTGGTTAGATAGAAATTTCCAGCCTCTTTTTGTTTTTGGCAGGTCGATTGGCTCTTATGGATCTTCATCTTTAAGTGGATATGACCATTTCTCTCTATAAGCAATGTACGCGAGCCCTCACACGGTCTCAGATCTGTCTTGGTACATGGACAATGGAGCCAACTACCCTGTCACCTCTGACCCTTCACAGCTTGATAACTATGCACCTATTGGTAAGACTCATTTATCTTCCTGTATTGGACAATGGACTCATGTTCTAGGTGTAGGATCAACCTCCTTATCCACTCCTAAGTCTAAGCTTCACTTTGATAACATTTTGTTAGTGCCCTTAGCTGCTAAAACTCTGTTGAGTGTCAATAGACTTGCTAAAGATAATCATGTTGATATACGCTTTACTGATCACATGTGTGTTGTGAAGGACAAGACGACAAGGCAACCACTGGTGCAAGGAATGGAAAGTCAGGGAATGTATCCAATGCATAATCTTATTTCTCAACCACAAGTCCTCACTGCTACCTCTTCTTCAGTTGAAAACAATGTTTTTCTAAATTGGCATATCAAGTTAAGGCATCCATGTGATAGAGTTTTAAAGCAAATTTTGAAACAATGTGATGTGAAAATTAAGACTAATATGAACATTGTTTGTGCTACTTGTCAATATAAAAAATCCAAGTTATTACCCTTTCCTCAGTTTATATCTCATGCTTCTTCTCCTTTGTAGTTAATACATTATGGCCTCTAGGGATCCTTTCCTATTCAATCTATCAATGGGTATCATTTTTACATTCACTTCATTGATGATTTTAGTAGATATACCTGGTTGTATCCCTTAAAACGTAAAGGTGAAGCTATAACTGCCTTCAATCACTTCAAGGCACGCATTGAGAATCAATTCAACTCCAAAATTAAAGCCTTCCAGTATGATAATGGTTCTTAATACAAACCTTTTATACCAATTACACAAGCTGCAGGGATTATCATGAGATACCTGTCCTTACAAACCTACTCAAAATGGTAGAGCAGAAAGGAAACACATCCATATAATTGAAATGGGCTTCATTCTCCTTGCTCAAGCCCATTTGCCTCTCACATATTGGACTTATGCCTTTCAAGTTGTTGTGTACTTAATAAATTGTTTGCCCACTTCTGTAATCCATGGTACCACTCCTCTGAATTAGCTTTACAAAATTGACCTAGATTATAAAGCTCTACAACCCTTTAAGTGTGCTTGTTATCCATGTCTCAAACCACACAACCAGCAAAAATTCCAATTTTACCGCCAACAGTGCATCTATCTTGGGTCAACTTCTCAGCAAAAAGGATTTAAATGTCTCAGCCCAACTGGTCGCATATACATTTCTCGACACTTGTCTTTGACAATTCTAAGCCTCAAATGGCCCAAAATCTATGTTTCTCATATCTATGTGCTTTCAATGAAAGTCCAATTATAAAGTTGCTAAGTGCATTCTCCCTTTTTCTATGTCTATGATAAATCCGAGCCTTGACAATTCTAAGCCTCAAATGGCACAAAATCAATTTATCTCTACAAGTTCTAGTCACTCTAGCTCTCACATGGCTCATCCTGGCAGCCTACTTTGTGAAAATTTTGTGTCCACTACCTTTAGGCCCAGTATGGCCCATACTAGTGGCCCAAATCTTAGAGAATCTAGACTTGGTAATTCTTCTCCAACTCGCCATTGTACCTCACATGTTGTAGATCAAGCCCAAGACCAAAATTCTCCTACTTCCAACGGATCAACTTCCTCAAACAAAATTCATGGGCCAACTAATGCTCATACTATGACCACTTGAGCAAATGCTAGGATTTTCATACCTACACATCCTTTTGTAGGCCTTCTAGAAGGCATGTCCTTATCATCTCATTCTCTTCCATTTGAACCTCACTTTGTCTCTGAAGCCCTTACCTCTTCTTACTGGAAAAAAGCCATAGAAGATGAATTCACAACCTTGTAGAAGGACCAAACCTGGGTTCTTGTTCCCTTCACACGCAGTCAAAAACTTGTGGATTGAAAATGCATTTTCAATACCAAATTCAACACTGATGGTTCTGTTCTCAAGCCAAAAGCATGCCTAGTTGCAAAGGGTTTTCAACAAGCTCCAGAAATTGACTATGGTGAGACATTTAGAAGTCATTAAACCCACTACTATTCATGTTGTTCTCACTATTTCCGTTACCTTTAACTAGGACATCTGACAGCTCGACATGAACAATGCATTTCTCAACAGGTTCATTGAAGAAGACATCTATATGCATCAGCTTGAAGGTTTCCATGATCTCAAGTGACCTTCTCACGTCTGCAAGCTAATAAAAGGCTCTTTATAGGCTCAAACAGGTCTTACGTACTTGGTTTGATCGACTACGTATTACTCTACTTCAATGGGGGATTTAGAAGCACTCGAAGTGATACCTCCTTATTTTTCCTTCAAACTCAATCACTAATTGTGTTTATCTTAATTTATGTTGATGACATTCTAATCACTAGAAACAATTATGCTTATCTCTAGAGATTTGTGCATCTGCTAAATGATCTGTTCTCCCTTAAGAATTTGGGCCTAGTTATTATCTCGGTATAGAGATTTATCGCAATGCTTCTAGTTTATTTCTCAATCAAAGTAAATACGTCTTAGATATTTTGAAGAAATTTAAGATGTTAAATTGTGCCTCTATTCCTACTCCTATGGTGACTAGCCGCTCCTTTTCACTTTTTGATGGAACTCCCATGAAAGACTCGTCCTTGTATAGAAGAGCCATTGGTTCTCTGCAATATCTTACAACCACTAGACCAGACATTGCCTTTTCTATAAACGAGTTAAGCCAGTTTCTATGCAATCCCACATATGTTCATTTTCAGGGGGTCAAATGAATTTTTTGATATCTTAAAGGTACCTTTTATTATGTATTACACTAAAAACCTTTTCAATCTCTTCAACTCATAGCTTTCACTGAGGCTGATTGGGCTATTGATATTGATGGTAGTAAGTCCATGGCAAGACTTTGAGTATTGAACACTAGCAGATAGAGCTGCTGAACTTCATTGGCTGAGTTCCTTATTATACGAACTGTGATTATTCCTTCAAAGCATTGGCATCTAATCTCATTCAACATGCTCACATCAAACATATAGAGATTTATCTTCATTTAATCAAGGATTTAATTTCGTCTGGCTTTCTCGATATTCATCATATTCCTTCAGCTCATCAAGTAGCTGACTATCTCATTAAGGCTCTATCACACTCAATTTCTTCATCACAGACGCAAACTCAGCCTGTTAATAACACCCTCTCGTTTGAGGGGGGATGTGAGGACATAAAACATCATAGCCCATAGCTTGTAATATATATCTAACAACTCCTCTTAATTGTTAGTCAATTTAAGCGTAAAATGATTGGAGTAGAGAATCAATTCTCAGAAAGCCTTACAACTCTTCTTGTTTATGGAAAGGGATCATGGAGTCGGCTAATGTCATTATATCCAAACTGAAATGGCAGATTGGAAATGGATCTGTTATTCCTCTCACCCACCCTTTATGGTGGCCTATGTAATCTAGTTCAGTTGACAACTTGAATATTTCAAATGTTGCCGAATTGTTAATGCATAATCAAAGCTCATGGAATCCTCAGGGCTGGAACACATCTTTGGTAAGCTCTTTGTACCCTTTTCACATAGCAAGAGAGATACTTGCCACTCCAATTTCTCTTACAAATGAGGTTGATAAAATTCTCTAGTTTGATAGTACCACTAGTGCTCATAGTATTAAAGAAGGCTTTAAAATTTTTGTGGATCAAGAATTTAATTTTTCATGAACATAGAACGTTTTTGGAAAATTTTGTGGTCAATTAAATTGCCATACAAGTGTCTGTTGTTCATATGGAAATTAATTCACAAAGTTCTCCCTGCGATGGAAATTCTTAAATCTCATCATATAACATTGAAGGACAATGGTTATTTGGATGTACACAGCAGGAGACTCTTGATCATATTTTGTTTGCATGTCCCTATGCTAAAAATTTGGTTTGGATGTTTGTCTATAAGACCACAAAGACATAGGCTCTCAGACTTTGTGCAATGGTTAAAGGATACAATTCTACACCTTCATTCAGATGGACATATACAAGACTTAAAAGCAATCATTATCTTGTTGAATTTCTTATGGATGAAGTGAAATCTAGCATTGATGAAGGAAAAATTGGGATTTCGTTAAATGTTGTTAAGGAAATTTTCAGCTTCTTATCAATGGTTGATTAGCCTTTCTTTGAAACTTCCCAAGAAGATATTATGATTCTTCAGGCTGCCAACAGGTCTTTGACAATATCTCCATTTTAACAGTGGAGAATAATGATGAGGAAAGTCAAAAGAGGATCTTTTAAGTTCTGTGAGTATTTATTTGCCTTTATGATTTGCCTCTAATATCTTTCAGTTGGAAAGGAGTTACAGCCTATAACTCAATTTTCTAGTTATATTGTTTAAGTGCTCTTTTATACTAGATATACAATTTTGGGCTTCTAATGAATGACTTGCGTAATCTCGATATTGCTAAATTTAATGGCAATCCGATAGACCCCAAATGGATATCTTCATCTCAATCAAAAGTAGTTCAATCAAACATATCATTTTTTCTAAGTTCTTTTAACTTTATCGCTACTAGTGTAATTAATTTAGTTTTTTTTAATAGGTTATGTAATTTATTTCCTTTTATTTTTAATTCCTATAACTTGTAGGATATATATATATATTAATGATATCATTTTGTTTTTGCTAAAAAAGGGCTCATTTGTATAATTCTAGAGCTCTTATCCTTTCACACGTGTATGCTACTGATGTAGTCTCATTTATTATACAATACAAGAAAGGGTATCACTGTTGGCTACCCTAATTATTCAACCAAACCTTTACTGTTGTTTTTCCTTCTATTCTACACCACCTCTATATGTGATCAACTTCATTTTATACTATTGTTTATATATACATAATCCTTTAATTAATTTTAACCCTAATTCTCGGAACATTGTTGCTAAGGGCTTTGAGCTGTATTCCATTATTGCACTCTATTTATCCCTACGTAAATCAAGATAAAGTATGAAGGATCTAGCAGCAACCTCTTGAGAGAACGCCAGATCATGTTGATGCTTTTTCTGATATCAAAGTTTGTCTACATCATTGCACTCTTAATAAATTTCCCAATACTGAAGATTGGCAAACTCTGTAAGCATCTGAAGGAGTTTGACATCAGAATCTCTAGTTTGGTGTGGATGAAGGAAGAAGATTCAAAGATCTGGGGCTTTTTTCTGATGATCTAGTATGTTGAAGGTGGAGTGGGGATGAATCCATTTTCTTTAACTTTCCGGGCTTGAGGAGCTCTCTGGTGATGCGTTATAGTGTTTTGTTTTCCTTTATTAATCCTTAGTATTCGATTACGTAGCGTGTTTTCTTTGTTCCTGTGATATCCGTGTTTTCTGTAACCAGGCAGAAAGGCTAATCGAATGATTATGTATTAATTAATGGCCCAAAAGGTAAAAGAGGAACTTTGGAAGAGTAGGGACCAAAATGACATTTTTAGAATTTAAGGACCAAAGTGTAAATTTGAAAGTTGGGACTAAATTGTCATTATGAAATTCAAGGGCATTTTGGTCAAAGTTTGACCAAAATATTAGAAAAATTTTTAAAGCACCAAAAGATAGAGAAAAATTCACTGATCACTAATTGAGGCCTAGTTTAGGTCAGAATGACAAAGATAACCTTTGTGGGAATTTTGAAGATTATTTAATATTTGGCTATTTAATAAAATAATTAGTCAAATATAATTATTTAAAATGCCCAAAGGCCTCAAATATGTGATTTCAGAGTATGAGAAAATAGCTCAGAAAATCTAGTATTTTATAAAATTGATTTCAAGAGAAAGTCAGAAATGGTTTGCAAGAACGGAAGAAAAAGGCTTGGAAAAACTCCGAAATAGGGTTTTCTTCCAAAATTAATTAAAGACACATCCGGAATGAGAATTGAGGAAGGAAAAATGATTAAAAGAGTAGAGGAATTATAGAAATTTTTAATAACACTAAATTGGTCAAGTGATAAGAAAATCCCCGAAAAGCATTTTCGGAAGAAAATTTTCGGGTAAAGCAAGCTTAAAGCTACTTTACTTTTATAAAGGAGATTGTGGGGACATGAGGAGTGCCACTTGGTGCCCTCTTATTCAAAGAGAAAAAGCAAGAGGGATATTTAACTCAAAGTTGTAGATTACATCAGTATAAAGTTACCCTAGCAGTGTAAGTAGACCCCACAATTATTTTTACTTATGGACAGCCGTTAAAACATATTTACAGCCCTCATTCTGCCCAAATCACGATCAGGACTTGCAGTAACAGAGTGAGAAGGCGTCACTTCAAGAGGAGGAGGAAGGAGAAGTGGAATCAATCTAAACTCAAGGTAAGAGCTCAATTCTTTTCATGAAATTGATCTACAAGTTCTTCTCTTCCTTTTGAATGGTGTAATTCTTGATATGGTGAAGTATTTGGGCTGCTGGAGATTTAGGTTTTAGAGAGAGAAAATCAAGAAGAGAGTGATTTAGATCAATCAAAAGTTGCCAAACAACTTCTTATGCAATTTGCAACATTTTGGCATTTGGTTTGAAGTGATTTGAGCTCATATTGAATTTTTGGCATCAAACCCTTGTCTTGGCTGCTGGGTGAAACTGATCATGCATGGGGATGGAAGTTTTTATGTTGTTAAATGATTGGAAAATGGTTTAGGAATGATTTTATGCATGTGTGGGATGATAGAAAGTGAAAACCACACTTGCTGAAATTTTTTGTGCATTTTCGGATTTCTTCTGTTCATGGGAGAAGGAGTTTGTTTTTGATGATTTTGATGCTTCCAATGGATTTAGAAGGCAAAAGTGTAGGGTAGAAGTGAGAAAACAAATTTGGAAGCATTAGAATCAAAATTGGAAAATTTGGAAGTTTAAGGATTGAAATTGCTAAGATTGAGTTTTGTGGACTTTTAGTTGTTATAATGCCTTGGAGATGACTTAATGTTGATGCTCAATGCATCATATTATATGTAGGAAGTCCAATTGCTAAGGGGAGAATTTGAAAAGCAAGAGGGAAGTGCAAGAATCACAAGGCAAAATTAAGGAAGCAAGGTAGCAAAAACTACTAACCCTACACTAATGTTAGCATTGATGATTGTTTATGATTTGTGCCTTATTGTAAGTTAAATTGTTGATATTTGAATGTGTAATAGTATGACTTAACATGCCATGGTATTGTGAGAAATGTTTGAAAACATGAGTATCATATGTTCATGCATCACTAGCCAAATAATAAATGATGATCATGCTTTTGGTGAATGTGTTGGTGTTTTTGCTATGGAGATTTCTATGAAATCTCACCCTCCCATAATAACACCTTATAGGACAAAGTTCCAAGAATAAAGGCAAGGAACCACAAGAGTAAAGGTGGGTGATTTTCAAATGCAAGGGAATGCTTATTCAAGTGGAGTGTAGTTTCATGTTGCTTTTATGGATTTTGGAAAAGTTGTATGTTAAGCTTATGCACTATGAAGCATGATGTATGTGCTGTGTAAATAGGCTAAGCATGCTAGATTATCATGTAAAAGTATTATATGTATTGAACAGAGGAAGGTGAGCTTGCAACTAATTTTAAAAGGGTCCAAAGCCCTTAACAAAGGCTATACTTGAGTTGAAGGTAAAACAGGACAAATGAAGTCCAAATGGTTTGAAATTTTCCAGACAAATACTACACATTCCAATATTTAAAATGAGTCATATTTTGTCAAAATTGGATGTGTAGTCAGAAAGTTATGATTTTCCAAAATTAGGGGAAAAATCTGGAAAAATTGAAAATGACCATATGAACAGTGAAATTTCACGAATTAAACTGTATTAATTGGCCAATAATTTGGACAAATTGATATTTTTACCCTGCATTAAATTCATTAAGCTTCACTTAGAGACTTGAACCACTTCAATTCGATTTTTCTAGAATTAGTTATAAATTTTTAAAGTTGGCTCAAAAATCTGGAAATTTACCAAGTGAATAGTAACTTTGGTAAGTTTTTAAATTTTGTTGTTTTGGCCAATTCCATGTATGGAAGATAGATAAGTGGTTCAATTATAGTCTCTAATGAGGTGTTAAGAGATTATTAGTGAGGTGTGACAGTTCCTCATTTGTGCGTTGCTTATGGATTAAGTTTTCTTATGGTGGTGGTTGGTCTATCTTTATGATGATCTATTTCGCGTCAAAAGTTTTTATTAACTTTCAATTGTTTTCGCATCAAAAGTTTTCTACCACCCTCTATTGCCACTTATTAATTCGAGCATAGCAAACAGAAATTGGTCACTTCTCTTTCTAATCTACAGGGTATAGGCCTGTTTGCTTTTGCTTTAACTTTGCTGGGTTTTGTTGCTTCTTTGGTCTCTGTAATCCTTTTTCCTCAATGAAATATGCATGTCTAGCAACAATAGACAAATTAACAATACATGTTGAAGCAAAACGATGACAAATGTATGATAGTATACTACGCACTGATTTTTTTTCTAGATGTATGAAGACGTTTGACGATGCAAGCCTCCTTCTTTGGTGAAGACCAAAGTAACCGATGAAGAAGAATCCACTAAAAATAAGTCCTGCCGGTTTAACAAAATTCAAAATAACATGTTTAATTTAATTAGTTCAGAACTCTTGAAGTTCGGGGGGGCGGGGGGGGGGGGGTTAACGCAATATTAAAATGAAGAACAATTGGCTAGCATGTACTTTTAATAATCTGTTTTTCCCTTTTCAAATTCAAAGGATACTAGATAAACCAATGAAGAAAAACTAAAAGAGATTCTTAAACGACATTATCGGAGCACAGTTCCAATAAAATAAAACTATACAATATTTAAATAGAAAATTAATCATTTAGTTTCTATAGTTTTGAGTTAGACTTAATTGTAATTTAATTCCTGAATTTAATCTAGTGCAATTTCATCTTTAGAGATTTAATTTGATTGAATTTTTGTCCCTAAACTTTGACTCAATTATTATAGTTTTAGTCATTTAAATTGTTCAGGTCAAAAAAAAAAGTCATTTAAATTGTTGGTCCCTACACTTTTAAAACTATAAGTCTAAAACAGATGTTTCATCATTTAAATTTAGAGTTAAAGTACATTTTCCCTCAAAGGCTAAAAGGAAGTATTTGCGGATGAGCAATTTTACTCTCAAAATTTTTGTATAAGCAATGTTACCAGAAAATTTAAAAACGTAGCAATATTGCCTCCACGCTAACAAATCAAAGCCTCAAATGTTAGTTGACCATATTGTGCTGATATGGCATGCTTACGTGGCCTTCATCCCATTTTCCCCCCGTCAGATTTACAAGTAGGAAACCGAGCTTCACGAGATGTTGGAAACAGTTCAAATTGACCCATCTTCTTACTGTCCCTTCTGATTCTTCTTGTAAAATTTCTCCACGATTCTTAAACTCTCTGTCTTTCGGCTGCAGATCACCTCTTTCATCCATTTACACTTCTCGTCAGATTCGCAGGTTTGAGAAGAGACATCTCTTTCTCCGCCAAGAAGTGTCTTTGCAAGAGTTAAATGTTCAATCGGGTCATCAGAGGCCCACAACGGCAATCGTAATTGTTTGGTAGGTTCCTGGTCGTTATGTTTTTTTCCATAGAAGTTAATGGCAATGGTGATTTTTTTTTTCTTTGGCTTCTACATTTCAATTAAAAATTTAGAATCAACCTATTTCGGTGAATGGCTTATAAAGATTGCTTGAGCTTATAAAGTTTCCTATTGTGCTTACTTGTGCAGTTATGTTTATTGATTTTCTTCTTCTTAGTTTCTTTTGTCATTCTGATTTGCCCCTTTTTCCCTAGAACGAGTTTCAATGTCTGAGAAGACGATGAACAGTGGACGAAGGAGAGAGAGGAAAGGGTCAAGAGATGATGAGGTTGAGGGGGTAGAGGAAGCAGGTGGCTACGATGTATGACCAGTCCATCAACGAGAGGGGGACGGGCTTGCAGAAGAGAGAGAGGGGAGGTGGTTTGCAGAAGAAAGTGAAAGCAAAGGATGGGGAAGAGGAGGAGGCTGGCTGATTTGGAGTCTCACATGGGGTGACATGTGGCATGCAAAGTCAACGGTTAAATTGGGGCAATATTACTACGTTTTAAAATTTCTGTATTAAAAATATTCTTCCCTTTTTAAACTTCCAAAGCAACATTACTCCTACAAAAACTTTTAGAGTAAAATTGTTTCTTCACCAATACTTCTAAGGCAAAAATGTACCTTAAACCTTTATGTTTATATCATATTTCATTTTAATTTCTTAAATTTTGTAAAATGCATTTTTAATCCTTAATGTTAACAGTGTTAAGTTTCACTAACAATAAATGTTGACTAGTAAATTTTATGCTGACTCAGCAATAATGTTAACAAAACATATTTAAATTTTAATTATTTGATTTTTATATTTTCAAATTAAAATAAAGGAAAAATTTTGAAAAAGCATCTTCTCTCTTCTACAATGGTATCTCTCGTGTTTCTCCCTCTCCAAACCTTGTGACTAATAGTCTCTCCTTTTTTTTCCCCGCAGTCCACCACCTCAATTTTATATAAGGTTAATATAATTTTTTATTCTTTAAATTTATCCTCATTTTTTGTTTTATTCCTTTAAATTTTAAACCAATGGTTTCAATCCCTCAATGAGTAAAATGGTTCATAATTTTATTAAATTATCAACATCAATGTTTTAATTGAAATGAAACTAGAGGACAAATTTGAAATGTTGAAGGGTGATGCGAAGAAGTCATTGCAGGATATGTATTTCATAGGCATTTTTTTTTTTAATATAGGTTAGGCTTGAGGCTAAAGAACCTAATTCGTTTGGCAATCAAATAAACTTTCCTTGGAAATTAGTGTATTAAATTAAAAATGTATCTTTCATAGGCATTTTGTATGTGGGGGGGGGGGGTTTCCTAATTGGAGTTATTTTAGTTTGTTGTTTGGATCATTTGACGTGGAGTCTACTTTCTATTTGAAGTTTTCCACTCAAGCCCCCCCAAAAAAAAAAACACAATAAATCTTCCAAAAATTATTATAATGCATAATAATAATATGTCATACAAGTAAAAATATATTTTTCTTGCTGACTACAGTTATAACGTAAACAACATCATTTATAAATATATTTACCATTTCAATAGTGGCATTTACTACTACATTTAACAAGTTCCACATTTTGAGAAATTTAACTAATTGGGAGAGGGTATGTACACTAAGAATGCAATGTTTTAATAGACGTTTATACAATTATACTTGTAGTGTAAATGATAACATTTGTAAAGATATTTATCATTTTAATAACTTTATCCATTATTGCTTTTAACAAGTCTCATATCAAGAAATTTAACTAATGGATAAAAATGTGGAAAACTAAATGTACTCATCAATTTTTTAAGTAAAAATTTATTGTTTTAATCACTTATTACACTTATACTGCAAATGACAACATCTATAAAAGTATTTACTATTTCAATAAGTTTATGTACTACTACTTTTAACAATTTTTACATTTAAAGGAAATCTAACATTTGGGAAACAATAAATACAGCTTTAGTTAGATGTGTAATTAAAAAAGTTAAATGATTATTAAATCAAATTATAATAATAACTCATATTATATTATAATATAATATATTCTATTAGTCTAATATAATATTATTTATTCTAATAATTAAACATATTGACTAAAGATATATTTATGATCTCCTAAATGTTAAATTTCTCTTGAATGTGTAGCTTGTTCCAAGTAGTAGTAGATGAAATTGTTGAAATGGTAAATATATTTACAAATATTGTCATTGGTGTTTTAAGTATAGTCAATGATTAAAATATTGCAATCTTAATTGTAAAAACTTACAAAATGATTAATTTTCTACATGATCATTCTTAAGCTAAGTTCTTTATCTCCACTATGTCAAGTTCTTCAATTGCAAGTGTTAGTAAGTAAAACATTATATTTTTACTTGTATTATATATTATGCATTACACTGATCAGGAAGTTCAGTGGCTCAATAGCTATCAAACACGTTTGGGCACCAATATGGGGTTGGATTAAATCTCACCTTCAACATCATGGCCCAAAAATTTTTTTAAGCATGAATTGGTCCAAAAATGTCTGAGCTCTCTAGCCGGATACAAGTCGGCTGATACTAGAGCTTCAGTGGCCAATGATGGTATTTCGGCAAAGGTGTCTTATTTTCCTTTCCTTTTTTTTAATGAAAGAAAATTTTGTAAACTCACCAACATTTTAAAATTTCAAAATAACCTTTTGTCAATTTGTATTTTTAAAAATATACATGACCTTTTAGGAATTTTGAAATTTATGTTCTATTTGTGTCTTTACTGAATAATTTTTATTATTTTTATTTTATTGTATCCAAAAAAAATTTATCTTGCAAACTTATTACACCTTTTTAAAAATTTGCTTACTTCTTATGACTCAATCTGGTTTTCCATACAGGGATAATCATATACTAGAGTCCCAACCATTGATAGATGAACAATGGCTCTAAATGGTTTAAAGCCTATGGAGAGATCGATTTAACATTGGCTGGATTGTTTTTATTCAATTTATTGTTATTTTTCTAGTGATTAGTACACTATTATATTATTTATAGTGTATCTAGTACCCTAAATTATAAATAATATTAAAGTGTTAGAGAGGCTATTACGAGATATAATATATCAAAATACTGAATGTTACACCACTAATTAGTGTGCAAGGAAAATAGCAATAAAAGCATAAACATAATATAAAAATGAAAAAGAGGAGCACAATCAAATAGAGTAGGGTTAATGTGCATATTTAATAATGATGTTGCTGAAAGAGTAGATTAGATAAAAATGTTTTGAGTGTATCTTAAATACACATTACGAATTGCGAAGGTATAAAAAATGACAATCCCGTTAAGTCTGTTAAAACGTCTGTTAGTTTATGCATAGGTGGCAACATATGTGGATTTGAGCATTGCTGACGTGGCAATTGAAGAAGGTTTAAGGTGCATATGTGATAACAAAGTGTTACTGAAAGAGCAATTGGACAAAAATGTTTTGGGAGGTGTCTTTTGTAGTGTTTATTTTAGTCTCAGAACTTGGTCTTTTCCTTGGTAGGGATTTTTTAATCTCAGTTCTTAAACCAAAATCAACATTACAGAAGACACCTCCCAAAACATTTTTGTCCAAATTGCTCTTTCAGTAACATTTTGTTATCAAATATGTACTTTAACTCTTCTCCAACTGCCACATTAACAATGCTCAAATCCACATCTATTGTCAAGTATGCATAGACTAATGGACGTTTTTGCAAACTTAACGGGGTTGCCATTTTTTATACATTTGTAATTCGTAATGTGTATTTAAGATACATCAAAACATTTTTGTCTAATCTGCTCTTTCAGCAACAAATTATTATTAAATTTGCACCTTAACCCAATATGATATACCCTTACCTTTTTCAAGAGATCCTATTGTTGTTTAACAAAGAAACCAACAGAAAATGAAAGATATTTTCAGACCGGTACACAAGAATACAAATCCTGCCAGTCAAAATTACGCAAAATGCTTTAGTTATGAGAGAAATAATATTGATAAAAAATATGTCAGAAATAGAAGATTAAAAATGATCAAAAATCAATTCATTCACATAATGTCATTTGGAATCACAAAGAATATGCATTTTGTTCTGTAATGAGTTTTTTAAATGGGCAAGGAATATGTATTTCGCAATTCTTCCTTTTGTAAAACTTTCAATTATTTATAATTAAAATATTTGAATTAATAAATACTAGAAGGATGAAAGATTCCAATTAAAACTATACATAAAATAATAATGTATGTTTAATAAATTTTCAGTGATTTGAATCACATCATAGAAAATACTCAACAGAATTGTCTCAAAAATTTAATAAGGATACAAAACCATTAGGGGTAATGCAAAACCATTATTATATTATTAAAAAATATCTAAGAAATTGACAAGAAAAATAAAAGAAAGAAAATAGAAAACACAATAGTAGCCAAAATCAAAGCCGTAACAAATATTATTATAAGAATAGAATTTATTTACATACATATAAGAAAAAAAAACAATAAAAGCATAAGAAAAATATATAAATAATAAAAAGAAATACAATCAAACTAGAATGGTTGTGCATTTATCTGATAAGTTTTCTCTTAAAAATAATGTTACCCGAAAGTTTGTTTAGATTTGCCACTGTAGGAGTTTTAAAACATAGTAACGTCATCCCATAAGAGCAACCTCACATTTTCCATTTACATCCATTTCTTTCCTATTCTTTTTCTGACCATTAGATCCACATTTCGTTTTATATAAAATATTTTTTCTATATTGCACTATTTATATCAAAATTAAGCAATATGAACTTAATAATTTTTTAATAATTTAATATTTTGATGATAATTTTAATAAAGGAGTAAATCTGAATCATTCAAATATTAATCTAATAGTTATGAAAAGGAAATAGGAGGTAAGAGGATGGGATGGGATAAAAAGATGTTCATCTCCTTATAATTGCCCCCACCCGTTTAAAAATTAACATTGATTGTTAAAAAATTAATAGTAAATGTTAACATCTTTAAAGGTAAAGAATATTACTCCATTTCAACAATTTATATGGCAATCTTAAATCCAAAATAACTTTTAAGGTAAAATTGTTTACAGGTAAAATTTTAGGGTTAAATATTTGCATGTTAATCTAATTGGAAAATACCCTTACCTTTTTTAAGAGATTTTAGTTTTGTTTCACAGGGAAAGAAAATAAAGGAAAATATATTCTCAAACCAGAACGCAAGAATGCTAATCCTACCAACCAAAAATATGAAAAATGCCTTAGTTATAAAAGGAATAATATTAAAGAACGAGATTGAAGTTATCAACAATTAATTCCTCTGGGATCACAAAGAATATGAATTTCTTTTTTGGATTGAGTTTTTTTAATGGCAAGGAATATGCATTTCGCAATTATCCTTTTTGTGAAACTTTCGATCACTTTTAAATGAAAGCATTTGAATTATAATATAAACATCAGAAGGCTAAAAGAGTACAATCATAACCATACAAAAAATTATAAAATATATGCACCAGATTTTCTGAGGTCACGCTAAATAGAATGTTTAAGAGAAAGGTCTCAAATAACAACAACAACAACGACAACACAAAACACAAAAGAAAACGGATAAAACTTAGCAAAGTTCTTCATATCCATTATTATTAAAATATATGTAAGACATTAATGAAGATAAAAATAAAAGAAAGAAAACAGAATAAACTATATATAGTAGCCAAAGAAGTAAAAAAAGGTGCTAATCTTACAAAGGTCGGCAATAGAAGTGAAGTTCAAAAAGCTAAAAAAATATGATTATAAGAGTATAATTGGTACTTATCCATCAAAAAAAGAATAGCATTGGTACACACACATGTACATAGAACGAAAATATAAATTAAAAACTAAACACAATCAAATTAAATATATATACCCTTACATTTTTTAAAAGAGATATTAGCGTAGAGAAACCAAGAGAAAATAAAAGAGATTCTCAAACAACCAGAACACAAGACCACAAATCCTGCCAACCGAAAATACGTGAAAGCTTTAGATACAGAAGGGGAAAAACGGTAATTTTTGAATGATTAAAGTGATCAACAGTTAGTTCATTTGTATAATATGCTCTGGTATCACAAGGAATATCAATTTATTTTTGAATGATTTCTAATGGGCAAGATATATGCATTCTCATTTTACTAAACTTTTAATCCGGTCCAACCCATAAAAAAAACATGCTAGACAAAGAATAGACCAGACCAGACCGGGTTGGCCATCATACTGGACCGAATTTCGACTATCTCTCTAGACCAAATAGTTTGGTCTGGCCCAATTTTTTTTTTTTGCAACAGGATATATTATTTTTCCATCTTTACCAAACTCTTTTCAACCTCATTCCCAACCCCAAGTGACAGCTCTTCTCTCTCCTTTGCCTCCATTGTTGCCTCTCGCTAGAAAAGCTTATATGAGAGGAGAGAAGGACAACCACATGCACAGATTGAACATGAAGGCCACTTCAATAGACCCTTGGCTTCATTCTCTCACATGCGCTCCCTGGAGGAAAAGTGGGTTGGACAAATTTGAAACAATTGATTTTTTGTTCTTTATCTTTTTTTTTTTCCTTTTCAATTACAAGCTGCTTCTTTCTCATATCTGTGAAATTACAAGCTTCTTCTTCTCAAGATTTGTGAAACAACAAGCGTTGAGGCCTCAAATCTATTTTTATTCATCATGGCCATCAACCTGTGCTTCTTCTTTTTTTCCCCCTCTTTGTTTTCATTCGCCATTCATATGAAGCATCTTGGTTCTCGACTCTCTTCCAGATGCTACAGGTCCAATTTTTTTTTTCAAGTAAGGCAGCCTGTCAGACCAGTCCGCAACCCGCAAGACTGAACCTGGTTTGGTCCAATGTCGGGCTAAACTTAGGTTAGACCAGATTACGGCAACAATATCTAACCCTAGCCTACTTCCAGACAAGACCACGAGTTAGCCACTATTGTGTAGTCCTATTCCCTACGACACTAATTATAAGATTACATTTGTAGTTTTATTTGACATATTGGTCATAAGGAATTAACCTAAGTATGGTCCTTAGAAACATTTGAATTTTGATAGTACGTAAAAAACCATTATTATTAAAAAATTAAAAAAAATATATTCAAGAAATTGATGAAAAGATAATTAAAAGATAGGAAATAGGAAAATAATTGTAAAATGCGCCATACTCACACAACTTAGAAGTCACTTATATGTGATAATTTTGAATTACAGAAGTCACCAACTCATTATTAAAGAGCTTGATGGAACTGTAAGTCAATGGAACAACAAAAACAAAATATACAAATAAAGAGAAGCACATAGTCTTACCCTTTTTTGCCTCCGAAATTTCATAGAAGAAAGTGAGTGGTAAAGAGAGAGAGAAACAGAAGAAATGTTTGGATTGGAACGTAAAAGCACAATTAAGTAGAAGCGCTTACAAACTTCAGTTGTAAGAAATGAATTGACAGAGAATTAAAAATTAAAAAGCCGACATCAGTCTTCTTTTTTGAATGGAAAGGAAGATTTTATTCAATGAAATAGAACCGAACAAGATAAGAGAAAGCACAAAATACACCATCAGAGCTAGAAAAGAATTAAGTGCAGGAGGTACAATGAGAAGAAATATTCAAAGCATGGAGAGAGTGAGTGACGAGAGCATTAGTGACAGCAATAATCTCTTGAGGACAGAAGGATTCAGAAGTGAAAAGGCGCTTATTCCTAGCATTCCAAAGTTTCCAAGTAAGGATACCAAAGAAGAGAATCCAACGTTTGGAGGCATGCTTAGGATTAATGTTGTCAAGCCACCAATTCTGTAAGGGCCTTGCAAGGAATCTAACAGCAAAACTCTCTAGAAGAATGAGCTTCCAACATTCAACAGCAAGCGGGCATTGTCGAAATATATGGTCTACATCCTCAATTGCAAGTCTGCAGAGCTCGCATGTTGCGTCCGTGATCAGGCGTCGTCTCAAACGCTCACTATTGGATAAGAGCTTATTCTTGTAGGCAAGCCAGAGGAAGGATCTAACTCTTTGAGCACCTGGCCATTTCCAGATGAGAGACCAGCACCTGGAAGCATTATTCCAAGAAGCCTCTTCCTTGGCCTTGTATGCAGAGGATACTGTAAAGTTACCATGCGAAGTCAAGTTCCAAATACAGGTGGCATCCCTATCAGCCTCAGAAGGAGGAGAGGTGGTAGCAATAAGGAGTGTGAGGGACATAGGAAGATGATCCTGAAAAAACTCCCAGCGCCACTGACCAGTTTCATTAACAAAGTCTCGAATAGGTCTCTTAAGCTCAGCTTCTGGCACATCAATAAAAGCAAGATTTTTAAGAGGTCCAAGGTCACCAATCCAGTTATCTGACAAAAAACTGATGTTTTTTCCATTACCTGGATTCCACTGAATACCCAATTCAGTATCAGGCCAAACTTTTGCAATGCTCCTCCAGGTATGTGAAACAGCTTTGGTTTTGAAATTTGGTTTGATTTGGTCTGCCCATTTATATTTGGATCTCAGCACCTTAACCCAAAGAAGGTTAGGTTGACTAACAAGCAAGAACCCTAGTTTAGAAAGGAAAGCGTTGTTTTGGCTGGTTAGCTTCCGGAGGCCACATCCACCATTCCTAATCGGTTGATAAATTTCATCCCAATTAAGGGGATGAACATGACGATGCTGGTTATCTGATCCCCAAATAAAGTTTCAAACAATTCTCTCTATTTGGTTACAGCATGAGATAGGAAGGGAAGAAGTTTGCATGGCATAATAGGGAATAGTAGTAAGAGCTGATTTTGCCAAAGTGATTCGGCCTGCCAGAGATAGAGAATGTGCTTTCCATGAAGACAATTTCTG
The DNA here is from genome assembly GCA_006871305.1 of Vachellia collinsii. Taxonomy (NCBI): domain Eukaryota; kingdom Viridiplantae; phylum Streptophyta; class Magnoliopsida; order Fabales; family Fabaceae; genus Vachellia; species Vachellia collinsii. The sequence goes on along the minus strand of QFDD01000227.1, from coordinate 1,883 downwards.
TTGAACTTTCTCAACTATATAGAGATAGGTTTCTTTGGTGATGCGTGAATGTAGGAGGGGGATGCCGAGGTACTTCCCAAGGTTATCCGTCTTAGCATAGCCAAGCTGGGAGCATATATTATTAGAATCCTGCTTGGATACATTCTTGGAAAAGAAAATTCACGTCTTAGCACTACTGATAGAATGGCCTGAAGAAAGACAGAAGTCAGCAAGGATCCTCTTGACGGTGGAAATTTGATTAGGACTTGTGGTGCCAAACAGGATCAGATCGTCAGCAAAGAAAAGATGCGAGAGAGGAGGACCTTTCTTGCCCATTTTAATTGTTTCCCGTTGTCCTTCATTAACAGCAGCTTGGATAGTTTGGGAAAGACTTCCATACATAATACAAAAATATAGGGTGACAATGGATCTCCTTGTCTAATGCCTCGGCTAGGGAAGAAAACTTCAGTGGGCTTACCATTCCATAGCACTTGCATTGATGATGTGCTGATACAGCTCATTATGAGGTTAGTAATGTTTCCAGGAAGGTTGGCATCTTGTAAGGTATCCTTGATGAAGGACCAGCGGAGCCTGTCGAAAGCTTTTTCGAGATCAACTTTAATAGCCATCCAACCCTTCTGACCCTTCTTCCTTCTCATAGAGTGAATGAGCTCCTGAGTTATTATGATGTTATCCGTGATATTCCATCCCCTGATGAAGCTAGTTTGATAGGGAAGAATTAGCTTTGGCATAATGGCCTTAAGGCGGTTGGCTAGGAGCTTCATGATCACCTTATAAGCAACTGAACAGAGACTATTGGGCGAAATTCCGTCAACCTTTGAGGGCAGGCCACTTTAGGGATTAAGGCAATAAAAGTTTTGTTGAGCTCCGGATCAAGCTGATCACCCTCAAAAACTTTGACAACTAAATTGCAGAGTGACTCACCAACTGTGTCCCATTGGTGTTGGAAAAATAATGCATGGAAGCCATCTGGTCCTGGGGCTTTGAGAGGCTTCATATCAAAAAGTGCACGGTGGATTTTCTGCATCATAACAGAGGTGGACAAAGCTGACTAATAATTATTTGGGATGGAGGGAAACAAACCTCGATGGTTGTAAGGGTGGTGGGTGCCTGAATCCTCAGCATATAATGAAGTGAAAAATTGTCTAGCCATTTGAGCCAGAGTGGAATCATCAGATACCCAATAGCCTCTGTCATTTTTTAGAGCAGAAATGTGGTTAACATGCTTCCTAATTCTTGCCTTAGTGTGATAGTAAGTAGTGTTACGGTCACCCAGAGTAATAAATCACTCCTTAATTTCTGAAGCCAAAGCAATTCCTCCTGCAAACATATTCCTTCATAATCGGAACGGAGACGTTGGTCCAGCTCCCCCAGAAAGGAAGAAAGAGAGCATTCTTCCAAAGCCTTTTGACCACCAGCTAGGTGTGCTCTGATTCGACGCTTGGTATGCCCCACAATGCTGAAGATTTCTCTATTCCAAACAGAGGTCACTGTTAGGATCGGATTTGACCAAGAGGGGGTGAATTGGTCTTAATAAAATTTTCGCAATCGGTGAAATGTAGAACAGAGTAAGAAGGAAAGCGACACAGAGATTTATCCTGGTTCGGTCCACTTGACCTACGTCCAGTCCTCAGATTCCTCTGAGCTTTTCTCAATCCACTAATCTTGAAAAGATTACAACCAATCACAAGAAGGACTCTCCCCCTTCTTAACTCAATCTAATCCCCAGACACTTTTGCTCGTGTCTAAACCAATTCAAGGTTCTCCGACCTTGACCAACTCTCTCAAAAAAATAAATGAACAAGTATATTCTCCTTTATGAGAATTTAATGATGAACACTGAAGCTCTTTAATGAGAGTATGAAAACAGAGTATGAACGTGA
>QFDD01000226.1:0-58879 GCA_006871305.1 Vachellia collinsii | reverse complement strand
TTGAGATAACTCGAATCAAAACTTGAGTTCTCTTGAAAGTTTGAGATTTTGAACACACTTTAAAACACTACAACTCGAGTTCTAAAGCATCAAACTCGAGTTCTCTCAAACATTCCATTAAAACTCAAACTTTTCAAAAATCTTTTTGAAAACAAACAATTCAAACACAATTTCAAAAACATATTTGGCATCATCAAAACATTATCTCAACAATTTGATCAAAAATTGGAATGATCCAATCCTCAAGTTTGCAGTAGGTGTCATTAGGGACCATTAAGTTACCAATATGATTTAATCCTTTAGAGAGAAGATAGGTTCCTGGAAGAGAAAAATAACCCTCATAAGTTGGCGCAAGGCACTTTATATGATCTTCTATGCCACCAGTTATTGTAACAATTACATCAATCTACAGAATAGATAGAACACAGCAGGAGTTAAGTATCTAAACCTACAAAATATGAAAAGTAACATAGGATAACACGCCAGTCTCAAAACTGCTCTTGCTAGACATTAACCTTTTGTAATACAAAATCCTAATTTTGGGAACAAAATTCTCTGTTCCACGCACATCCAATCCTTTGTTATGGCCTCACCAGCCAAACTCCAATCTAGCTTCATTCCAATTAATTTACCAAGGGTACAAATGAAATTTTTTTGAGAATTATCCAACCACAGAAGGGGCATTTTCAGAACAGCAAAATAAAGAGGCTGGAGTAAAAACATCAAGGTGGGATTTCCAAAATAAAATAAACCATTTGATTAATGACTTGTATAGAGTCGGGAAAATGGGCCAAGCCCGTCGGGCCGGCCCGATTAAGTCCGTTTAAATCGAGGGCTGGGCCTGTAATTTAATGTCAAAAAAGAGAGTCGGGCCTAAAAGGGTCGGCCCTGTAGGGCCGAGGGCTTAAAAGGGCCGGCCCTTTTAGTCCCGCCAATTTTTTTTTTACTTTAAACATTATATATTCTTCCTATATTTTTCTTACCGTTTATCTAATATATTATATTATAACAACTTTCTCTTTTCCTTCCAATTGTAAAGGAAATCTTTTCAAGTCAAATACTTATTTTCAGTTATTGTATGTGCTATATAAAGACAAACACAAGACACATACATATTTTCACTCCTTGAATCCTTATTCTTTCCAATTTTAATATCAAACTTATTATGTTATTTGCCACATACAAGCTACTTTTTAAACTTATTAAAACTTTCATATCATAATATTTATAATTGGTGATGTATGTAGTTATTTAGATATGATTTGCTATATTTTGTAGTGAAGAAATTGTATTGATGTTTAAAATCGATGTATCTTTTTTATAAAAAAAAAATTGTCAAACCCGCGGGCCGCCCTTATGCGGGCCGGGCTTGAGGAATATAGGAAATTTGGGACCTCGGGCCTAAATGGGCCGGCCCGTTTAGGCCTGAAGCCCTGTAGGGCCGGGCCGGCCCTACTTCCCAACTCTAGACTTGTATAGCATCTCCAAGGTTGGAAGCCTGAAACCCAGTGGTGATAAAAGACTTGAGAAGCTGTGGATAATTCACACCTCGATTGAAGTCGTAGCCCTCAATTTTGATGGATTTCCCTTCCAGGCTTTCTGATTGCTTGAATACAATGGAATGAACCGATGCTAAAACATCATCTTCACTTGCCTCTCCTATCCTATCATCCACCAATAAGTGAAATAATCTGATCATTATTTATTGAATAAACTTGGAAACTCGATCAAATAGATAGTGCCTAAATAATATGCAATGCAACTATACGTAATGTTTTATGACAAAGTTCAGACCGAGTACACTTTGGTCGAGTTGATTTTTCAGTCAAGATCAGCTTCAGCCACAAGTTTTTCTACCAAGAAATTGCATATCATTCATAGCCTTCTCAAGAGTAGAGTAAAGATTCAGACAATACTTTACGTTAGAACTCATTCTTTGTAGTGTACACACTGCTTACACATTGCAAAGCAATATATGACCCAAGTCTTTGCTAGGTCATACAACACCATTCTAGCATCTAAGCTCATGGCACTAGAGACAGATGAGGTGTAGAAAACTATAAGAAACTGTCTTCCCAAACAAGCACGCATCAAAATGAGAATAACTTTCTTATCCTGATTCCTTGTGGCCAGTAAGTTCATGGTTTCAAAGACAGGTCATTGTGTTCAAGATTCACCTAAATTCTAACGAAGTGAAGGGTTTATACATGTAAAGAAGGCATATATCTTCTCATCAGATTGTAGATTGCTTTACCAAGGCCCTACGTGACACCTCATTTGTCACCTTTTTAACTTCATTAGAGACTACTATTGAACCTCTCTAATGCTTACCAAACTTGAAGTGGAAAAAAGAAATGAAATTCTAAAATTAGCCAAAAGTCACCATTCATTTGGTAAAAATTCATATTTTTGGTCAACTTTGAAAATTTATAACTAAATCTAGAAAAATTGAAATTGAATGATTCAAGTCTCCAAATAAAGCTTAGGAAATTCTATACAGGGGAAAAATACCATTTTATCCAATTTTTTTCTCAATTGATACAGTTTAATACGTAAATTTACACTGTTTATATGATACTTTTCCATTTTTTCCAGGTTTTTCTCTTAACTTTGGGAGACCATAACTTTTCATAAAAATGTCCAAATCCAATGAAATTTGTCGCATTTTGAAGCTTACCATACAAAATATTTATCTGGAAAATTTCACTTTATTTAGACTTCATTTACTATTTTTCCTAGCAACCTAAAATTGAGGTTTTGGCAAGGGTGTTGGACCCTTTTATGCCTTTTCAACTTGTTCAACTTTTAACTAGATATACATGGTTCCATGACACATAATTCCTTAACAAAATCAGCATATATATACACAACATTATTCAAATATCCCTATAGAAAATATGTGGATGCTTACTTTACATTAGTCTCAAAAATCCACAAAACACTTTGACATAAAACATTAAGTTGTATTACACATCATAATTCATATAGAGCTTTCCTTACTCCTCTACCATCTTGCCCTTGCCCCTATTTGCACTTGGACCTAAAAAGAGTTATTTTGGGAGGGTAAGATTTCATAGAAATCCTCATAGCAAAAATACTAACGTATCCATTAACATGCATGACAATTATTCTTTATTTGGCTAACATGCATGAAACACTTACATTCATATTTTTCAAACACTTTACACATAACCATGTTATGTTAAAGGCACATTAAAACATATTCAAATATCACACAATTGACATGCAACATAGCATAAACAACAAATAATCACCAAGGGCAATATTAATGCAAAGTTAGTAGTCTTTGCTACCTTGACTTCCATTACTTTCCTTGTGACTTTGCAAACTTCTTCTTGCTACTCCAAATTCTTTTCTTGGTAATTGGACTTCCTACATATAATATAGTGCAATAGAGATAAATATTAAGTCATTACCAAACCTTCAAACATGCGAAAACTCTTCTTGAACATTAAGGGCCCTAAAACCCTTAACCTTGTTATACTTGATTCTAATGCCTCCAAAATCATTCTCTCACTTCTACCCTATGCAATTTTGCATTATAAATCCAATGGAAGTATTAAAATAATCAAAAAATCATTCATTCTTTATGGTACAAGTCTGGACGTATTGTGGAGCTCTTCTGGAAGTATTAAAATCATCAAATCATTGAAATTTTTCATAAATGGCAAAAAAATGATTTTTCAACTTCCTTTACATGTAGGTGCATATTCTTGTTCCTTAAGCACTTCTCATGCATTGTGAAGCTCAAAAACATTACTTCCCTTGCTCATGAAAAACAGGGCAGCATGCCCCCTAGGGTTTGAAGATTCCAAAAATTCATATACATCATCAACCAACACAAGACACACACCAATCAACTCCCTAACATGCATGGAACAAAACCTCACCAATAGATTCCTCTAAATCCCTCTCTTTCTCACTTTTCTCTCTCAAGAATTAGATTTCCCAGCAGCCATAATCCACAATAAAACATGAAAATACACCTATAGGATTGAAGATGAGAGGCTAGAGAGTAAGAATATGAAGGATTTTGCACCAAATACCACTTACCTTGAGCTTTTAGGATGATTTTCTTCTTCTCCTTGGTCTCTTAGCTCTACGTCACCGTTGCTTCTCTCTTCTGGTTTGGCCGACTTAATGGCTGGAAGTGGAGGAGGAAAATGATTTAATATGACTTTCAACATGTGTGGAATTAAAGTGGGTCCCACTTGTGCTTATAAAATAATTTTGTCTTGGTATATTCTACCACTTGTTTGAGATATTTTTACCCTCTTGTTACTCATGAAATAAGGCTCTTCTAAGTGGCAAAATATGGTCCCCTCCTTTTCCTTTTTAAAAACTTTCAGTTTCCATAAAGTAGCTTTATGGCACCGGAAATGCTTTTCGGTGATTTCCTGATCATTTGACTGATTTAGAATCACTAAAAGTTCCCTAAATTCATCTGATACTTCCATCATTTTTCTCTACCCAAATTGCTTTTCCGAATGTCTTCAATTATTTTCTAAAGAAAATCTTAATTTGGGATTTTTCCGGCTCTTTTCCTTCCGATTAGGGAAATTGTTACTAGCTTTCTCTTAGAAACAATTTTATAAAATACTAGAATTTTCAAGCAATTTTTTCCTTACTCTGGGATCAGACATATGAGGCCTTTATATAGTTTAAATAATTATTTTTGACTAATTATTTATTAAATAACCAAAAATTAAATAATCTTTAAAATTCCCGTGAATATTATTTTGGTCATTTTAACTTAAACCAAGTCTCAATTGCTTATCAGTGAATTTTCCTCTATCTGATGGTGTCCCAAAATTTTTTCTGATATTTTGGTCAAATTTTGACCAAAATACCCTTGGACTTTCACTTCTTTACCAAAATGCCCTTGAATTCTCTAAATGGCAATTTAGTCCCTTTATTTTCTTTTTATTTTGTTTTCTGGGCCTTGCATCAGCATACCATTACTTGTTTGTGTAACACCTTCCTTATCTTATTTCATTTTATATTAGAGACCAATTATGAACCACTTTAAGGCCCTCCTATGCTTAGAATTAGCTAAGCAAATAAATTTAAAATTTTGCACGAGTTACTGTTCACTTGGTAAATTCTGAAATTTTAGCCAACTTTGAAAATTCATAGCTAATTCTAGAAAACTAGAAATTGAGTGGTTCAAGTCTCTAAATGAAGCTTATTGTGTTCCCTACAGGGAAAAAATATCAATTTATCCAATTTCTTAACCAATTAATACAGTTTATTACATAAATAAACACTGCTCATTTGGTCATTTTCTTTTTTCAGATTTTTCCTCCAACATTGGACCATCATAACTTTTTGTACATAACTCCAAATTTAGCAAACTTAGACTCATTTTAAAGCTTTCCAAGTGCAGTATTTAACTGGACAATTTCAAATCATTTGGACTTGATTTGCTCAGATTCCTCACTACCTCAGCTTAAGTCATTATTAAGGGTATTGGACCCTTTGACATTTCTTTAGCATACTTATTTCTTCCCTCTCTATGCATTTATCATCATGATATAATGGACTAGCATGCTTTATATGTCTACACAACACACACTAGTGGAAAAAGTGTTTTTAAGACCGCACAAAAAATGCTTTCTAAACAGCACTTTCGTGCGGTTTAGATGGAACAGGTTTAGAAAGTGATACTTTTTAGACCGCACATAAATGCGGTTTAAAAAGTAATACATTTAGACTGCATATAAACAAGCGGTCTAAAAAAATAAATGTGAGGTCCTAAAAACACATTTATTTATATTCACAATGTCAGGTTCTAAACCGCATGTGTAGCGTGCAGTTTAGAAATGTGAGTTTTCTAAACTGCATATATGGCATGCCGTTTAAAAAGTCATCTTTTTAAACCACATATGCCACATGCGGTTCAAAAATGGATTTTTTTAAAAAAAAAATTTGTATTTTTTCTTTGAACTACCCAATTTTAATACCTGCAGTTTACTTAAAATACGTTTCCCTCATCATTTCATTTACAAAAGCCGTTACGACAATAACCTACCAAAGAAGCATTAAACAAAACTTTACAAAATTATGTGTGACAGTAGTAATCCAGCAACAAAGAACAATTAAACAAAACTTTATCACTTTGTAACTTTGCTGAAAACTAAAACTTAGGCACTTCGTATCTGTGACAGTAGTTTCATATAGGAATATCCTCCAATATCCCTTCATGGTGATCATTTCTTGTGCCATGTTCATTATCTACTTCTACTTCGTCATTCAATTTAGGTAGAACCCTTGAGAAAGAAGGAGTCTCAGAAATATCAAAGTTTGAACTATTTTTATTATCAACATCAATGACTCTTTTTCCTTGCAAAACCACTGACCAACTTTTATTTGCAGGATCGGTAATATAGAAAACTTGTTTTGCTTGGTCTGCCATTATAAAAGGTTCATCCCCAAACCTTATATTATTTAAATCAACTAGTGTAAATCCTAACCGATCAACCTAAATGCCATTATTGACATTGACCCACTTGCATTTGAAGATAGGCATTCTAAATTTAATGTAGTCCACCTTCCAAATCTCTTCGACAACCCCATAATAAGGCATGTCATCCACTTTTGGTTTTTTATCTTTCGAACTAGAAAAGTGCATAGATTTAGCTAGTAACATAACACCACTATTCTGCACAATACTCTTATCATCTAAAGACTTTGTATAGAATGAATACCCATTGATATCAAATGCTGTCCAACTTATCACTTCAAGCCCAGGACCATACGCTAACCAGTTAACCACGTTAGACACACATTCCTCTTTCTCAACCTTTTCTTTAAACCAATGTGCAAAAGTTTTATTGTGCTCCCTAATCAACCTTTGCTCATGTTTTCTTTCCTTACAAGTTCTTTATGAGCAGATATGTAATCTTGAACTTCATCAATGTTATTCAAGATGTGTAAGTGTACTTTCTTCATTTCATCAAAGCCCACACTCTTCACTGTAACCCAACGTTTACCCCCTTCTTCTTCACGTTGTTTAGGAAGGCCAATAGGTCTTACTTTTGACAAGTAATGTTGACAAAACTCCATTGCTTCATCAGAAACATATTTTTGAACAATGGATGCTTCTGGTTGGTTTGGATTCTTCACATACCCTTTTAGAATTTTCATGACTCTTTCAATTGGATACATCCATCTTAAATAGATAGGGCCACATATCTTAATCTCTCTTACTAAATGAACAATTAGATGTACCATAATATCAAAAAATGCGGGGAGAAAGAGTTTCTCAAGTTGGCACAAGACAATATATGCTTCATATTCCAATTCTTCCAATTTCTCAATTTCAAGGACTTTATTACATAAAGCATTAAAGAAAAAGTAAAGTCTTGTTAAAATGTGTCTCAAATCATCTTCAAAGATGCCTTGAATTGCTACTGGAAGTAGTTGTTGCATTAAGATATGACAATCATGAGACTTTTGGCCCACTAATTTCAAATCTTTTATTGACACAAGCTTCTTAAGATTTGAAGCATACCCTGATGACACTTTGATGTTATGTAAACACTCACAAACACTTATTTTCTCCTCCTTGGACAGAGCATGAGCAGTTGGGGGACAATAAGTCCTCTTACCATCCGACCTTGGATGTAAATCCTCTCGTATTCCCATTTCTTGTAAGTCTAATCTTGCCTTCACATCATCTTTGGAACTGCCCTGTATGTTGAGAAGTGTTCCAACAATACTATCACTCACATTTTTCTCTACATGCATAACATCAATACAATGCCTCAAATCAAGTTTTTGCCAATATGGAAGATCAAAGAAGATTGATCTTTTTTTCTATATATTTTTTTCAATTCGACTCTTCAAAGCCTTGACGAAGACAACATTGATGTTTTTTAGCTTTTCATAAACTTGCTCCTTTGTCAATGGCTTCGGAGCATCTTCATGCTCTTGTCCACCAGAGAAAGCTTTATTTAATCTACGATATGGGTGGTCCCGTCTAAGAAATCTTCTATGACCTAGGTATACTGTTTTCCTTCCATGTTGAAGTTGATGATAGCATGTCCCTTCTTCACAAATCGGACAAACTTTATGCCCCTTAACACTATACCCGGCCAAATTTCCATATGTAGGGAAGTCATTAATAGTACAGAAGACCATGGCCCGCATTTTAAAAACCTCCTTTTGGTTAGCATCAAAGACATCTACACCTTCTTCACACGACTCTTTCAAATCTTCTATCAATGGTTTTAAATAAACATCTATGTCATTTCCTAGTTGTTTAGGTCCTGAAATCAACATAGATAACATAATATACTTGTGTTTCATGCACAGAAGAGGCGATAGATTGTAGATTATGCCATCTGTACTGAGTGCGAGCCTGAGGTTCCCTGGCTCAATGCCAAACTCAGGAAACAATCCATCAATTTTCTTCCATTGAGAAGAATTGGCCGGATGTCGAATCTTTCCATCACAAATCCTTTCATCTGTATGCCATGTCAAATTTTTTGCATCATTTTCATTGGCAAAGAGGCGCTTGAACCTTGGTACAATTGGAAGATACCACAGCACCTTTGTAGGAGCCTTTTTCGATTTGTACCTTGATGTCTCACTTATCAGATATTTCTCTAGTTCTTTAAACTCTTTTCTGTACAAAATACAATCATTAGGACATGGATGAATTTTTTTATACTGCATGCCTAATAGAAACTATCTTCTTTACATCATAGTAGCAATTCGGCAACACATTCTCTTTTGGAATCATGTCCTTCAGCAACTCAATAATTTATGTAAAACTTTTGTCACTCCATCCATGTCGTGCTTTTAGGCTCACCAATTTCAGCACTGCATTCAATAGTTGGTATTTTTCGCACCCCGGGCATAGAGGCTTCTCTACATCACTCCACATATTATCATGTATCTGCTTAAAAACCTCTTCTCCAACATCACGAATGATGTCCTCCACTCGATCATGCATATCTACATCATTATCATCATAGGCTTCTCCCGTTTGTTGAGATGTACTTGGCCTTTCCATTTCTTCACCATGCTCTATCCATACTCTATAGCTCTTGCAAAACCCCTCACAAATCAAGTGTGTGTATATATCATCAACACTTAGTTGCCTCCCATTCAAACATTCTACACAGGGGCAATAAAACCTCACACTAATATCATTAACATTTTTTTAGCAAAGTCCAAAAACTCTTTCACCCCATTATCATATTCATCACTCGTTCGTTTAGCATCTATCCGACTATGATCCATATTTAACTTCCTAAAGAATAAAAAAGTTAACATAATTTTAGCTTCAGAACCTCTATGAAAAATGAAGGGGGTTGATCTACTAACTAAATTCCTAATGGGAATTGCTACTTGAAAGGAACAAACATAATTCTTTTATTGTACTTTGGTTGTGGGGATCTTGCCAATGCTATATCAACTAACATGTATCAAACAATACCTAAAGTAAGAAAAATGCTTGTACTTTGATTGAGCTTTACTTGAAAAATGACTTGTAGAGCTATCAAGGCAAGTAAAGCCAATGCGTAGTATGGTTTGCTTGCTCCAAGAGGTTATCCTGAAAACAAAAATGTGAATAAACTACTTGCATAAACTTTCTTTTCTGCTTCAGATTAAACTAACTAGCAAATGCCATAAATGAACAGCGCAATGTGAAGAGGGTTGGGACTTCGAAGGCTAGTTTGTGGGTGGCACCAATGTTTGCGAAAGGGCCAACCAAGTGTGTTCACATTACTATCTTGGAGAATAGGACAGGAAAGAACAAGACAACAAAGTTATAATTTCAAAAACACCTATGCGAATATAAAGTAAAATCTAATTAAACAACTTACATAACAAACAAATAGGACAACGGTGGTGACAATGGAAGCACGACAGTAGCAGAAGTACAAATGAAGAGCACAACAGCGACTGCGTCAAAAATCAGTGGAGAGCACGAGGGTAGCGAAAATGGAGACTCAGTACTGAAGGATTTTGAAGTTGGGGATTTTAGAGCTGAGTGAGGAGGAAAGGACATCGGCAACGATAATGGAAGTGCGACAGCAACGGCAAAGGAGAGCACGACAGTGATAATGATGAAAAATCAATGGCGAGCAAGACAATGGTGGTAATGGAGATTCAGCACTGATGACACTGAAGGATTTTGAAGATGGGGATTTTAGAGAAATGAAGCTAAGTTTCGAGTAAGAAATGAAGTAGATAGTATGCTGGATTTTTCATTTTATTTAAACCAATTCAAAACCCCACCTTGTAGGTGCGGTTTAAATTTTTCCCTTTTTAAACCGCACCTTGTTGGTACGATTTAGAAAAGTAACTTTCTAAACCGCACCTATTTTATGCGGTTTAAATATGTACACTTTATTACGAAAATACCACCGGTCATATTTTTTAAACCGTAGTTGTTAAATACAGTCTAAAATAAGAGGTTTAGATAAATATTTTTCTACTAGTGACATATCATATATTTATCTTTGTAGGGGTTTAGCATACATTTATCCAAAATTTAACATAATTCAATAATCATACATGTGCACCCCTTTCTTTTCAAAAGTAAAAACCACTCACCTTAGCTTTCAATCTCTTTACTTGCAATTCTTGGACTTGACCTAAAAGGAGTTGTTTTGGGAAAATGAGATTCATGGAATCTCAATAGCAAATAACTCTAACTATCTGTTACGCCCTAAGAATTTTAGAGGTGACTGGCACGGAATATGAGAGATTTCACATTCCTTAAACCTTTCATTTAAATATATTTATACTCCTTGCCAGTATGTTATGTAATACACTAGTATAAAATGTGTATAAAAATTTCTTTTAGCAAGACTCATACATAAAGACATATCTGGCATTGTCAGAATATAACAAAAGTGCATGGACCTGCCCATAGACTACGTGGAGCACTAACCTTCTAAAATAGTATATAAATGTAAGTTTTTATATACACCAAGCAGCAGCTATAAAATAAGCCAATGACCTTTATGACGAGGAGGCTCTCCACTACTCAACCAAAGATATAAGGTCAATAGAGCTATCTGAAGCCAAAATAAATTTCCGGTGAATAACGTCCCATTTATAAAATCTAATGAAATGGCGCGCCAAGGACTAATAGTACTGCTGTTAGTAACCAGCGTTCTGTATTCAATCCTTTCAAAAACATTTTCAAGCATGCATGGGATCAATTTCAAAACCATCTTTAATGATAAAACCATTATAGAATATTCTATATCAAGGATCCCAACATGAAAGTTTGCAAATAATATCCCAAAACCTATTTTCCAAGCATGCATAGAGTCTATAGCATTTCAATATCATTTATTTTCATTATCTCCATGCATGAAATCACAACGATAAAACATCTTGAATAAATACTATAACACCTTAACTTTTGCAATAATCAATATCTAGAAGTTTTCCTTTCCATTTCATATATGAATATCCAATATAAACAAAAATTGGAAAGAATAAATAACATTAAATAGAATCCATAAATCTTACCCTCTGTAATATCAATGAGAAGATTAAATAATTCCAATAAACTTTCACCATTGAAACTATGTTTAAAATGTGATAATTAAATTAAGAATACGAAATGTAATAAAACATACTTTATAAAATCATAATGGGATGCTATTCACTCACCTATTATGCTCTCAATGTATAACTCTTCTCCATCATTCAACTTCCAACTTATCTTCTTCTTCCCCTCCTAACAATAATATATATAAACATACTCAATCAATATCATTAACATTTCTAAATTTATAACAAGTTTCGAAAAATTATAATTTATTCCACAATACTCCAAATGTAATGATTCAAGTGTCTCTTTAAAGCTCTCTATATCGTCTTCCAAAGAAAATTACAATTCAAAATTTATAATCAACCCAGATTCTAAAATCAGTGCTCCAAAATTACTGCTTGTTTGTCAACTTTTCCAGATTTCACAACCAAATTTTGATAGCTCATAACTCATAATTTACTTATCAAAATATTGCATTCTATGACTCATTTTTAAGCTTATCATAGGTACTATTTGTTTACAACATTTCTTAGCGAACAAAGACCACTTGACTAATCAAAAATCTCTTCAAAATTGACTGTCCACCAAGCCCACAAGTAAATATAACATTCAAAAATTTCCAGCCTCATATCCTCAATCCATTAATTACCAAAAAACTTTCTTTAATATTCCATAAACCTTTTAAAGTCTTCAAATCACAATTCCTTGACTCGTATACCCATTTTCCAATTTGAAAACATATGCACACACGTACATGCTCACACACGTTACATGCTCACACACGCACGCACATATATATATATGGGGGAATTACTATAAAATCTCATGCAAGAGAATTAATATCAGAAAGGTCCCATTGACAACTCAAGCAGCTACAAATGACAACTCAAGTTATTCGCATTGACAACTTCTTGGGACCTGTATGATATTAATTCTCTTGCATGGGACTTTATAGTAATTCCCCCTATATATATACTTAATACATATTTAACACCAATCAGAGTCAACATACATATACATACTCCTCTCCTCTTACAAAATCTCAGAAAATCAATAGCAATTTTTTTTTTCAAGCTCAAGTCCCTGCTTTTCGGTTCTGCATAACCAACAGCCCCAACACATATAGTCCACCATCTCAACTTAAAATAACCTCCAAACATTAGTATACCCACAAAGCCGACATTGCTTCAACTAAAGATCAAAGAGAAGGAAGGTACTGTTCATACGAACAGTTCCCAGCGACAGGGGTCTCCAGGAACATCCAGAAAAATGGCATGAAATGCTCAAATCAATTCAAGAAAGCTTTGGTCTTACTTATGGGTGGGTTTAATTGCTGAAAATCATTTTATTACCTCAATTTCTACAACTTCCCAAAACTGAAATCCACTCTAACAATGGCAAAGAGTGAAATCTGAGGGTAGAGGGGAGGTCTAGAAGACTCACCTGAACCAAAATCGGTGCTTGCGTACGTCATCGACCACTTCCTTTAGCAAGTTTTCCGGCGTCGCTCTCACGTCTTCTCTCTCACTCTCCCTCTCTCTGGTCTGGTCGAATGAAGCAAGGAAGAGGAATAGAGAAATAAAAATGGAGGGGAGGGGTTTTAATGAGCAGCCACGTGTGTGGCACATGTTTGCCCCCCACACTTTCCGTCCATGCAATCTGCTCCTCTCTGTTTTTTTTTCAATTCCAATAATATCTCACTTGATCCAATAATTCACTTTCTCCCAAATTTGACACTTACTTATAAATCATTTTTCCAAGAAATATTTGGGCAATATTTATATCTTCCCCATTTTCCTTGAACTTGCCCAAAACCTCAATTATATTTCATATCACCTTGATCAAATTTCAAGATGTTACACTATCACATCAACATGCATATTATTATTGTGCAATAATACAAGCCATGAATTTAAACATGCATTATTAACCTTAAGTGTCATACATTCACACTTTGCCAAGGCATATCATCATCATCATCATCATCAAGCATCAAGAAAGAACTTGCATGTTCATATAACACTTAAATAACATTAACATGGCAATTACACAATCAACAATTAATGGCAATGTAAATGTGGAGAATTTGTTACCTTTATTCTTTAAATTAGAGAAATTGCTTAACAAGTAGCAACTTTTGAGCATTAATTTAAGAATATGTGTTAATTATATTTTGCAAACGATAATTTTCCTTGAAAGAGAATAATGAGAGCTTCAAATAGAAACTTGAACCATTGCATTTGGAATTGTGTGAAGTAAGATATGATTTTTTAGAGTTATTGAAAAATCCAAACGTCAAGAAAGATAAATAATGTAAAAGGGTTGAAATGGGGTTAGGAAAGAAATATGAGCTTAATGAAGCTCGATAAGCATATAATTAACAAAATATTATACGTATATGTTTCTAAGATTTAACATTTGGCTGAACACCTCAAAGAAGACTGGAAAATGGATTTGCCGAAGAAGGTAAAGATAAACAAAGAAATACAGGTAGAAACCATTTTTATCTTATTCTTATGTATTTAATTCGTATGTTTGTTTGTGTCATATATATTATGCATGATGTGATGAAGTCCCTTGGGAATGTTTTTCCCCTGGGCCCCCTCTGAAGGTGCAAGGGCATTATATGAACCCTCCAAAGATGTAGGGTGTTATGCGAAATTATATTTCTATAAATATGTGGCTTGTTTTTGAATGATTGTAAATTTTAGATATGATTATTTGATAAACTGTGGTTTCTACGGAGATTTTCGAATCTCACCCTCATTTTTCACAAAATATAGTTAATGTAGGTAGCTTAAAAGGTAAGGAAATGATGACTAAAAAGGCACAGAAGGTGAGAGAATGAAGGATAATGAAAAATATGGAAGAAACCCCTTTTACATATAATTTTGGTTTTATTAGTAGTAAATGATTTATTTTGATACTAGTTGTTGGCTTAATTAGGTATATATATATATAATTGTACAAATTATGTACATAATAATATGAGACAGAAGGTAATTGCACAGCAAAGTGTAATGGGCCTAGAATACACAGATCCTAAGATTAAACTTGGCTCAGTGAATTTTTCAAAAATACAACTTTCTATAGAGGTTGTTTAAAAAGTTTTAAAATTTTTGAAAAATCCCATCCTAAATCAATTAGACAAAAGTGTATTTTATAGAAGGTAAGACTCTTGCCTAGATTATCTGCATCTATGAGTTAAGAGGATTTAGAATGTGCAGGTTTAAAGAATGCTTGTGACATGGCGCACATTCAAAAAGCCCATTACAGGACTAGGGGTGTGTGGCCGAGTCTTAAGAACTCATCCTTCCTTAACCAAGATTGAAAATTCAATCCTTATTTGAGTATGGAAGAACGTTAAATCTCCTGCCCCATATCTCACCCTTTGAGGTGCCTGCAATTAGCGATCCAAATTAGTTTGGGGTTGTTGATGTGCCTGAAAGATGACTTGTCCTAGGATCACTGGAAGAGAAATCCAAAAAAGCCCATTCCAGATTCAAGAAAAATTGTATGGCTTTTTAATGATGTTTTCATGTCTCTTATCTACATATTTGATTTTTAAAGAGGAAACCAAAAGAGATCTATTAGAAGAGGCAATAATTCTCCATAACTACCTTAAAAGAAGTTTTTTTGTTTATTGGTTTAGTAGACCTGATTCCGAGGCCTCCTTTTTCTAGAGGAAAGAAAAGGTGTTCTTATTAATAAGTTGGATTCATTTTTGTTTTATCACTATTGGAGTTGGGGTTTGTATGCATAGTAAATATACAGTGGAGTAGTCTCCTCAAATAAATAGAAATCTGGATCCCACCTATCAAACTGATAACTTAATTATTTGGCTAATCCAGTCAATCAATTAAATCAGATAAAGGTAACTTGGTTTTAATCAGGATAACATGGAATTAATCTAGTATAACACAGTTAATTCGATGAATTAGACCAGTTGCTTGATTACTCTATGATTAGAAGTGCATTAACTTACTTATTCAACCTTGGTTAAACTAGTGATGACCTTTAATGGAGACTCAATTAGTTTATTCATTGGTCCAATTTTTTCTGTAAAACAATTATATGACTAAATATTAATAGTTTGATATTATAAGTAAAATCAAAATCGTGCCCACTCATTTATAAAGAACCTTTTACACCATTAAGTTATCGGGCACATTGCTTAGCGGTGGCTCACTGGTCCAATTTTAATACCTTGCATTTTGCTTTTCATATCTTTGAGGCTTTCAACTTCCCTCCCTGTCTCGTATAATTTTGTTCTTTTTCTTGAATTGTTAGTCGTTTTTCATTTTTCATTCAGGTCACATTGGTTTTTGTTCATGTTTTCAAATTAAAATTATCAGGAAGTCACTTTTTGTTCAAACTTTTATGAAGTTCCTTAACTTCATCAACTAGAAGACGGTGACTACTGAAAAATTTGTGACAAAAGGAAAATTCTACAAAAAAAAAAAATTAAAATAGATAAAAGACAAATCAAGGCTTCAATAAGTAAAATCCTAAATAAGACCCTGTGTACCAATCTAGAATTTTGAAATCTTGTAAAATTATGTAATTGCTCTAACTTGTTTTTTTTTTCCTTTTTTAAGTACTAATAAGTATGATTCTTTGATAAGTACTAATAAGTATGGATCAGTAGTAAGGTATGGGAACCTGAATCGGAATGGCCGGGTCAAGCCGAAACCCGGTGACCTGGCCACAAATCTGGTATGGTTTGCTATATGACCCCGGGTTGGGTCAACCCAAGGTAACTCGGATTGACCAGAGTAAACCCGGGGTCAACTCGGGTGACTCGCCGGGTTGGGCTACCAAAGTTTAAATGTTTGGCTTTTCCAAAAACCATGGAAGAAAAGTTGAGAGAAATAGCCTTTTGGAGATAAAAACCATGTTTCCCCCTTCAAACCCATGGTTTATGTAATAAAAAATGGATACCGAAGAAAAGGAAACATTTAGGTAGCTAATAATAACGCGCAACCATATATAGAGTATGTTTGGCTTCATACTAAGAAGTTCTTCTGAGCCCTGAAACTTAGGTTTGCAAAAGAGGTAGGCAAGCATGTAACATTTCTGAAAAAGTGCTTCTACATCCAAAACCATGGTTTTGACAAAATCAGACTGGCACAACTTTTCTAAAGGACAGTATGAACTTTCCTTTGGTGCCCAAGGTATTAAAAATCAGACCGACTTCTAAATCGATCAAGGCTATGGATCAAGAGTTAGTGGGTCAGATCGGGGTTAACCCGTAGGTCAGACCGGTCATAACAATAGCATAATTTAATAAAAAAAATTCATATTTGATTATGAACAAGTTAATATCATAATATTTAAATAAAAAGGAAATTAAATACATAATATTTTCATGCATGCATGTCTCACACAACTATTTAATTGTAACAATAATAAAATACAATTTTGAGAATATATACTTATTCTTATAATCCTTCAAAAGTTGCAAAATAACCAAATAATGAAACATTAAAACAAAATTAATAATAGTCAGTGGTAGTTTGATTAGTAATCCAAAAAATAAAAGTAAGAAATTATTAATATGATGACAAATTAAAGCAATAAACTCAATTAAAGGTAGTACAAGTTCACTAAAAATAAAAATAAAAAAATTAGATTTTTTTTCAAAAAAAACAAGTCAAACCCGGGTTAGGACCAGTTTGCCTTGGGTTACCCAGTTTATGACCGGTTCGCCCCAAGTCACACCGGTTCATCCTTGGTTAGAAAAATCCGGGTTAGGGATGGGACCGGACTGATTGAGTGACTGGGTCACCGGTTCTCTGGTTAACTTGGCTGGTTCGGTTTGGGTTTTTATTCACTACTGGTACCGTTTGCTTTTCTCTCCCCCAAGCCATGCGAAGCGTTCCATGGTGCTTATTTTTCAAAATTATTTTTTTCAGTAATTTTTTTAAAAATATTTATTATAAATTTTTTAAGTAATTATTTATAATTATTTATTATAAATCTCTGATGGCGCCGTCCACTAGACTTTTATATAAATATCCGGAGGTAGGTGGATGGGGAAAATTATTTTTTTCCAGTAATTTTTGAAAATTATTTATTATAAAATTTATTTGCATTTTTTATTAGGAAATGATATTTTGAACTCACATATACATAAATGGTACACTTTTAAAAAAATTCAATGTCATTTTAGTGATAAATTACAAAAAATAATTTAGTACATTATTTTATGTCTTTTTTTGTCATTTCACATTCTAGAAACTATTCTAATATCAACTATCCAAATATATTCATTTTTTTCACAATCACTTTTTTTTCTCAAAGCTATTATATTCTCAAAGACTATTTTACATAAGTCGAGACAGAAGTTATTCTTCATAAGCTTTGCCAAATATGCTCATAGTTTTGGTAGTAAAAGTGATTGTGAAAAGAAAATGAAAGTGTTTAGGTTGGTTTTTCCCCCCAACCGTTGAGAGTATATATCGGCAAAAATAATCGTAAAGCATGGACTTTTCTGCAGTAGCAGTAGTAGTAAGGTAATGAAGTAACCGGGAAGAAGCAGTCATGGAAGTGAAGCCTGAGGAGGGAAGGAGCTATGGTGGGATTGTTGAAGTGAGATTGTATAGTTGATCTCACTATTCCTTCAGCAGATGGACATGAAGAAGAATAAAAACCAGCATGAAGTCGCCCACAAGTTGATCTTAAACTCGTCAACGTCATTATAAACATCATAACACTACAACACAGCCACGGGCTGCCTTACATATTTCAAAATAAAAACCAATGATATTAATTACTAGTGCTTGCTTCTCTTCCCCTTGATTCTTCCACCATTTGAATCCTTCCCTCTATATATATAAGGCTATATATGTGACGAGCGTCCACCAAAAGCAATTAAGCGCTATCCTTTTTCCCCCTTTTTAGCCAGATTTTCTTAATATAAAAAGTAAAATAATATGAAATTGTGTGAGTGGTGGCGATGAGTGGGATCTTGAAGTTTAATTTGGGTCGATATGATGATTTAAAAATGGAAAAAATAGCTGAAAGGTTCTCCATTATATATTTTAGTATTTGGTTTATCAACTTTATCATTATGATTTTATTTTTGGTACCTTCAAATTAAAATGGTTCAAATTTTTATTAAATTGTAGGGATCAATATTTTAAATGGAATGAAATTTTAAAGGACTAAAGTCTATGATTTAAAATTTGAGGGATTAGATATTTTATTAACTCAAATTTATTATCCAAATATATCTATGAACTTATGTTTTTGAGCAATGCAACTTTTTTTTTAACTGATTATAAATGTCTTTCATTTTCCATATAACTAGAGCTTGCATGCCCGCTCGATACGCGGGTTGATTTGACAGATCCAATGGATTCACAAATAATATATTGGATAGGTTCAACTAAAATGCACTAACAGAGTATACAAAAGTTTTCTTGCACAAATACATTGATAACAAGTAGTTAGCGGATATGAGCGTCAGCGAAACTTCTGAGGGGCAAATAGCGGTGGCCTCACCTTCTCGCGAGGAGGTGGACGAATTGGAACGAAGCCGGAAAAAGGTTGGGAAGGGTGAAGGTAAGGAGATCAACGTAAGAATACCTATACCATGGGTGGAAGACTGGATGGAGGAAGAGAAGGTTGAAGGTGTGGCCTCACAGGAACCAAGTAAGGGGAGAGGAAGCACGCCAAAGAAGACATATAAACAAGCCTGTGCGAATTACTGTGACTCCGAGGAGGATAATGATGACGAGGAGGCGGACTGGTGGTCTATTGAGGGATGGACGGAGAGGATACGAGTTGAACACACACCTAGGGGGCCAAATATAGTTCTCCTTCCAACCTTCATGGCTCAACTAGAAAAAAGATGGAAGAAGGCATTGATTGTTACTGTTCTGGGAAGGATGATAAGGGAAGATATCCTGGCAGCAAAGCTATCCCAACTTTGGGGGGACGTTTCCATTATTGATATAGGTGCTGGTTTCTTTCTCGTCTCCTACAACAGTAGGGAAACTTATGATTTAGCTCTCACCGGCGGTTCGTGGCTCATTTTTGACCACTATATAAGCGTGCAACCATGGAAAGCGGATTTTGATCCGGAAGAGGAGAAAGTGTTGGCCATTGCAGCGTGGGTCTGAATCGCGAAGCTACCCCTAGATTATTATGACAAGGGTATTCTCTATGTCATTGGGAATCAGATAGGAAATGTGCTGAAGGTAGATTCTAACACTATGCGACGATCAAAGGGGAGATTTGCAAGGATATGTGTCCAGTTGGATCTGCATAAACCTCTGGTTCTGTGCATCCTAGTGAACGGGAAAGAGAAGAAGGTGGATATGAAGGACTTCATTTGATTTGCTTTCGATGTGGGTGATATGGTCACGATAAAGATCACTATTCTTTGTATGTCCCTCAACCGGATGATAATCACTTGAATGAGGATAATAGCTCAAAATGGTCCAGTAACAAAAAATCAGAGCTGCCATTAGGGAGTGATGACCCTTCACCGGCGTATGGAGGGTGGATGGTGGTTCAACAATTTTGGAAAGGACGCAAGTTAGGGAGTGATGCAGTTGGGAAGGGGAAAGATCTGCGCCGAGGAAACTGGGATCAATTAGCACAACATCAAGGGTCCCGATATTCTGCGCTTGTGAATGTGGAAGAGGAAGATTACACGCCGAACTTGGGGATGCAACCATTGCAGCAGTATCGGGCTCCTTCCAAGGACTTAACAAATGGGCCCTGCTTGGGCATGAAGACAGGTATTGGACAACAAAACATTGGGCCTCGTCAAAATTACTTAAAGAAGCAAAAGGAGATGATAAGAAGCCCGATGGAGGATTACTTAAAGGCCAAAGATAGACTAGACAATAATGACCTAAAGCTCCCTTCAATCACTACAACATCCAATAGCCGTGAGATGGAGTGTCCAGAGCTATATGGCGATGTAATCTCTAACGGTACAGAATGGGGTAAAGGGATGCAGCTTTTGCATGGGCCCTCAAAAGGGTGCTGACAACCCATTGGATCCTGGGTCACGTGGGAACCCAACATTCCTAACTCATCAGAACCCACTCTCTCATGGTAATGACGACAGTGCTATAGACGAGCAAGGTGTGACCGATCGTATGTGCGATGATAACTGAAAATGGCTATGTACCTCTTTCCTCCCTCTCATTTTGTTTATTTATGAAAGGAATTACATGGAATTGTCGTGGGACTTGTGCAAGACATTTCCCATCTCTAATTCACGATATTACTCGATTTTATAGTATTGAATTCCTTGCTCTTCTGGAGACAAGGTGCAGTGGCCCCAGGGCAGCGGAAATAGCCACTAAATTAAATTTCAAGAGCTTTGAGATCGTCAATGTTGATGGCTTTAGTGGAGGAATTTGGTTCCTATGGTCTACAAATGTACGGAATGTGGTGATTCTTGAAAAATAGAGCCAATTTATTCACCTCTCTCTGGAGGATTGGAAGTGTAGGAAAGTTTTTCTAACCATCACCTATGCGTCTCCAAGCATGGTAAAACGGTGTATGCTTTGGAATGAGCTTTCTAGACTCCAAAGGGGTATTCGGGATGCTTGGTGTATAGCAGGGGACTTGAATGTTACTCTCACAATAGATGAACGACAAACTAATGCTGCATGTGGGACCCCTATAGATAAAGATTTTTCTAATTGGTTTTATGGTGCCAAATTGAATGACTTGGGTTTCTCTGGACCCAAATTCACTTGGCAAAGGAAGGAGAGTGCAGCTCGCTTGGACAGAGCACTAATTAATGATAAGTGGCTACTGCAATATCCTGATTCAAATGTTGTCCATCTTCCCCAGCTGAAATCTGACCACACGCCACTACTCCTAACGTTGGGGGAGTTACCAAATAATGTATATAAAGAGAAACCTTTCAAGTTTATAGCAGCTTGGGTGCTTCATGGCTCTTTCAGTGAATTTGTCAAAGAACATTGGGATAATAATGAAAATTGGCCAAATAAGGTTGATACATTCACTCTGGCATGTCGTAAGTGGAATAGGGAAGTATTTGGCTACACAGGTTATCGCAAACAACAAATTCTGAAACGTCTTGGTGGCATTAATCGAACCTTGGAACACCAGCCATTGAGCACATACTTTAACCTCCTGTGGCAAGAGTTATGGAAGAAGTTGGAGAATATTCTCATTCAGGATAGCTTAATATGGGCCCAAAAGGCCAGATCAGAGTGGACAATTCTTGGAGACAGAAACACCAAGTTTTTCCACTTACGAGCTAATGGTAGACGGAAACAAAATCATATTAAAGCATTAAGGGACCAAGATGGGACGTGGATGTATGAGGAACCCCTTATCAAGAGTAGAGTGATAGAGTTCTTTAAACACCTTTTCACTGATGAAGGCCAAGTGAGAGAGCCTATTACATGCAATGTAGGCTTCCCTAATATTCCACAGATGATGCGAGTAACATGCTATGCCGAGGTGAGACCTGATGAGATTAAAGAAGCTCGTTTTGCTATGGGTGCTTTGAAATCCCCAGGCCCCGATGGGTTGAATGCGTTGTTTTTCCAAAGCCAATAGGCTCATGTGGGACCTTCAATTATATCACTAGTTCAACACCTTTTTGACCACTCGAAGGAAATTGAGAGCATAAATGGTACATTGCTTGTCTTAATTCCAAAGACGGAGTCGCCTAAAACCTTTAAGGACTTGAGACCAATAAGTTTGTGTAATGTGGTATATAAAATTATTACCAAAATTATCTCGCGGAGGCTAAAGGCATTTCTTCCAAGTATTATAAGTCCTTTCCAATGCAGCTTTGTCCCAGGGAGAATGAGCTCTGATAACATTATTGTGGCACAGGAGGTAATACATACTATGAGAACTACAAGATGTAAGAAGGGGATGATGGCCATCAAGATAGATCTTGAGAAGGCATATGATCGAATTAACTGGGAGTTTCTCATGGAGTGTTTAACAGAACTACAACTCCCCCAAAGCTTAACTCAAGTGATTTACCATTGTGTCTCCACTTCGCATATGCAATTATTATGATGGCTCCAAAGCTGAGATCTTTAAGCCAACGAGAGGAGTTCGTCAAGGAGACCCAATTTCTCCATTTCTATTTGTCATATGTATGGAAAAGCTGACTCACCTGATTCAAGAAAGTATTGTGACTGGGGATTGGCGGCCTATTAAGTTAAACACAAATGGGCCAACCTTATCTCATCTTATGTTTGTGGATGATATAGTGATATTTGGGGAGGCTTCCTTAGACCAGGTTGAGGTGATTAAAGGGTGCCTCTCTCGATTCTGTCGCTCTTCTGGTATGAAGGTTAATGCTGCAAAGTCAAGAGTATTCTTCTCTCCAACTGTTACCCCTAGTATGCAACAAGATCTCAGCGATGCCCTTGGCTTTACCCCCACGACTGATCTTGGTAAATACCTTGGAGTTCCTCTGTTGCATAAGAAAGTCTCTAAAGATACCTTTCAAGAGGTAATAGATAAGGTTAAAAAAAGGTTATCGAGCTGGAAAACCAATGCTTTGTCTCTAGCTAGATGAAGTACCCTGATAGCATCTGTCACAACAGCCATACCAAATTATACAATGCAATCTGCATCAATACCAGCAAGTACATGCTCACAACTTGAGAAAGGAAACAGGGATTTTCTCTGGGGTTCTACACCTGAAAGACGTCAAGTGCACCTCGTAGCATGGGACACGGTGTGTCAGAATAAAGCATAAGGGGGGCTAGGTATCCGACACACCCACCAACAAAACCAAGCTTTTCACATGAAACAGGGATGGGGCCTCATTAAGCGCAGAGATTCGTTATGGATGCAAGTGAGTAAATATAAGTGTGGGGATGACCTCATCCCAAGCATTGATACTTGACGATCGAGATCCAATACGTGGAAAGGAATCAAGAGTGTATGGGACAAGATGGAGGAAAATCTTAAATGGAATGATCAACATATGGAGGTGAGTTGGGGGGTACGTAGGATGGGTTATTCACAGTGAAGTCAACATACCAGTGTCTCCAGGATGATAGGCCACCTACAAGAAACACATGGAGAAGCATCTGGAAGTTAGCTGTTCCCCAACGAAGTAGAATGTTTATGTGGCTACTCCTGCATGATCAACTTCTCACCAACGAAGCTCGATATAGGAGAACTATAACCCAAGATAGTAGATGCACAGCCTGCAACAATACGGTGGAGACTGCTCTACATGCTCTTAGGGATTGTGAGGAGGCACAACAATATTGGAATCAGTTGCTTCCAATCAGAAGGCAATGTAGATTTTTTGAGCTTGATCTTACAGAATGGGTGGATGTGAATATCTGATCTACGGAAGCGTATTGCACAGGACACTGGAGGAATTTTTTCACCATTTCCTGTTAGCTTCTATGGGGACGAAGAAACGCACATATCTTTGACCAGAGAACTATCACTAATGCCTCTATCTTTGCTCAAGCCTCTACGATCATATATTCAATTGAGAGGACAAACTTTAAACTTCAAGGAACCCGTCACCTGTCAACGGATACCTTTGTCATGCTCGGATATGGATTCCTCTGAAGCAGGGATGGTATAAAGTGAATGTGGATGGAGCTTACTCTAGAATCAGCCAATGTGCAGGAAGCGGTGGTCTCATTAGGGACTCTCAGAGCAATTTTGTTGGTGGTTTCATGTATCGCCCTATGTAGGCTGGTTGCCTTAATGCGGAACTGTGGGCATGCTATTTTGGCCTAAAAATCGCATGGGATATGGGTCTTCGACGCATCATTCTGGAAACAGACTCGTCGGACGTCATGAATATTATTACTGGTAGAAGCACTTGCCCTCATCCTGATAGTAGTTTGCCTCATGAAATTAGATTGGCTCCACCTAGATTGGACAGTAGAAACACGGCAAGTAGCAAGAGACGCTAATGGAGCAGCGGACCTTCTAGCTAAACAGGCTCTGTCTTGTGTCCCTGGATTTCATCCCTTCAGCTCTAGTTTTGAAGATCTTGATCAGGTCGTGGGACGAGACCGCTCCCTTTTGCCTCAGTTTAGCACCTGAGTTTTTTTTCCTAACGTCTATGTATAAAAAAAAAGAGTATGCAAAAGTTTCTCAAAAAAAATATATTCCATATCACAAAAATATTAAAGTAAACAAATCTAAATATAGCTTCTCATGAATGCTAAGCTCCGCAAGTGTGAGAATATACAATAATTTACATCAAATCAAGTCTGTTTGCAATTGAAGTTTAAGACTAACACACTCCGCAATAAAAGACCAAATGAACCTATCTTATGTAAAGATCGATGATATTGACAATAATTAAAAATGTATTTTTTCTGCTCACCTGTAAAAAAGTAGAAGCTAGATTTCTAGAGTGACTGCCTAACTTCTCTCTAAAACATATACTCATTGGTGCATATACTATATAGCTATTACATACTTTATATCTAGCCAAAATAACTCTACCTTCTTCAACACTCCAAAACATGTATTTTAGAATCATCAATGCCTTCAGAATACGCATCAAGATTTACATAAATTACACCTAATAAATTTGATCATGCAACATCAACTACAAAAATAGGAAAATAATTAGTTTTAAAATACATTAAAATACACTAATACAGATAGCTCGAGTTTTTTCTAGGGCTATAAGATTCATATGATAGGCAAGAAAGCATATGATAACCTTACGTAGACCAATTACTCCTAAGGCATCCATTCTCTGGAAAACATGGAAGTGCAGTGTATGTTGGCCCATTCCTCCAGAGCATAAAGATGGGGATTAATGGTCCAAGAATGGTCATTTGTACTTATTTTTATTAAATATAAGTAGACATAAGAAAGGAAAATATACATGTATATATAATAACATATTAACGATAACAACTGATCAAGGAGTAGATGACACTATAAACATACATTGGACTTGAAGTCAAGGAAATAAAGGAGTAACTTGTCAAAAAGAATTGTACTATGAAACTAAATCAAGAAATCACATAGACAATGTAGATCCTGACCAGAACATTTCTGCTACTCATTATATGGCTTCAAGAAGGTGATTCCTCTGCCAACAATTTGATAAGGTCCCTGCACCACAAGTTATGAATAAATGCAATTTGTTTATTAGTTATATTTAAAAACTTGAAACTATATAAATGAAATGGGAAGATTAACAATAAAGCATCACATATACGGCATAATTTTGATTTGGGATTATCTCCAGGCCAGCGTCGAAAGCTAGGGATTACGGAGGTTGGGTAAAAATTTGGAAGAGAAAGGGGGCTTGAACTGTTGAACATAAAGATGAAGATTGGCCACTATTTAGCTGCATTGATCTAGTGGTCAAATGCTCCATGAAAAAAAGAAATATCTGAGTAAGACAACCTCCTGTGAATCTTGTATCGCTGCATTGATCTATCGATCAAATGCAAACCCAGATCTGAGAAGAGAGTAGAGACAATGGGATTTTGGAGAAAAGAGAGGATGTTTTCCATCGGGTAAGCGAGCTGAGAAGCAAGGAGAGAGAATGGGGCACTGGAGAAGGGATGGAAAGAGGCTTCGGTAAGCTAAAAAGATGGCATAAGAGAGAGAAAATGATAGAAATTGGAGGGATTTCAAATTTTGAACCCATCAGACAACTGAAAAGAGGTGCTCAGGAAAGCCCAAGACGAGCCGTGTTTTTTATGTTGACTGAAATGGCTTATGAACAGTAACTTTGTGAGGAGAGCTGATGAGAGGCCGGTTCATGTAATGGCTCATTGATAATTTTTTATAGATATATTGATTAAAGATATGTTGCATACAATTGAAGAAATGGTTGCATCTATTGCAGATAAGTTGAATTTCAATCCTTAGAAAAATTTTATATACTTTAGCCTGTAAATTTTGCAATGAGGAAATTTCTCAGCAATGTTATTCTACAAAGGAAAAATTTATGGAAATATTTACAAAATAACTTAAGAATGAAATATTTATATCATGATTCCATGTCCTTGTGAGGCTTTGTTCATATTCGTATTAAGTGACTGCCATTGAGTTTAGGCTGTTATGAGATCTCAGCTCCCTTGGTGAAATGTTGGTAACTAAATTGAACTATTTTATTTGGTCCAAGCTTCAAATAATGCCATAAGATCATGTTGATTATATTAGACTTTTTGTACAATGTGACAAAACCCAAAATAAAAAAATTCAGAAGAGAGAAGCTAAGAGAAACCAATAATATTTTCTAGTGTGTTTTAAAATGACATTGGAGATAAGGGCAGATAGGTAGACACAAAATTAGATGCCCATGCTTTTTAATTTTTCCTTCCGTTCATATTGGAGTGGGGCTTTGTATGCATAGAAATACATTAACTTGCTTGTTTTTTTTATGGAAGGCCAAATGATATTAATAAAAAAATGATAAAATACATCATTAATGCAATATCAAGTATTATCTAGTTTATTTAACCTCGGTTCAATTAGTAACCTTTGAAGGTGTCTCTGTCATATCCCGAATTTCTAGGTCCAAGAGTTTGGTAATGAGCCTAAATGACAAATGCAACCAAACTCAATTTTACGAAGTTCCTTGGCTGACAAAAACATTCTCTGGAAACTATGTAGCATTTGGTTCAGTAGAGGAAAGGTTCAAGGTGAGAGAAAATGAAAGAAATGATATATGTGGAAGTTGAAAAGTAAATGACCAAATTGTCATTTTGGAAATTTAAGGGCATTTTGGTAAATTGAGAAAAGTCAAAGGGCATTGTGGTCAAAGTTTGACCAAAATATAAGAAAATTTTACAGAGTTCCAAAATATAGAAAAACTTCATTGATCAATAATTGAGGCCTAGTTCAAGTTAAATTGACAAAAATAACCTTTATGGGAATTTTAAAGGTTATTTAATATTTAGATATTTAATAAATAATTAGTCAAATATAATTATTTAAAATATCCAGAGGCCTCAAATATTTGGTTTCAAAGTAAAGAAAAATAGCTCAGAAATTCTAATATTTTATAAAATTATTCTCAAGTTAAAGTCTGAACCATTGTATTGAAACGAAAAGAAAAAGGCCTGGAAAAATCCCGAAATTGAGTTTTTTTTCAAAAATTAATTAAAGACAATTTTGAAAGTAGAAGGAGGAAAGAAAAATCATGGAGATACCATATGAATTTTGGAAATTTTTAATAACCCTACACAGGTCAAGTGATCAAGGAATTCCCAAAAAGTGATTCTGACCCGATAAAATAGCTTTTTGGTAAGCTAAAGTAACCTTATTTGTATAAAATAAATTTATGTGCCTAAAGTAAATTGTGTGGTCCATATTAAGCCACATATTTTTCTTTGGCTCCAAGACAAAAATAAAAGTAATAACAGATATTATCATAAAGTGGTAAAATATCTCAAAATAAAGTTACTTTATCAGTCCAATCGGGTTCTATGCAATAAGAGACACATGAACACATGGCAAAAGTAAAGAAACGCTAAGATGACATTGGATGACATAAGCCCTATGACATCACATAGACATGTGTCAAGATCACACTCTTGATGCATATGATTTATCCATTTGGAATGTGATTAAAATCAAGGATCCAGATCAAGTCAACACCTCTTGCAAATATGAGAAAGTTGAAGGACCAAATAGCAAATCAAAGTGGCCATAAATACCCCCTCTCCTCCTCACAATTTCATCCAAGGTGATTTTATGAAGGGAAACTCTTGCAAACTAATTCTAGAGAGAGAAGGGAGAGGGAGAAAGAGAGAGAAAGAGATCAAGGTGCCTAATCAATGATTAAGAGCAAGATTAAGGTTGGTTTAACCTATTTCAATCTCTAATCACCTTGATTAGTGATTAACTAGTCTATAATTAGTAATGGATTAAGGATGGATTAAAGATGGATTAAAGCTTAATCATGTCATTAAGGGTTGGAAATTGCCAATAATTCTTATATCTTGTTTATGTGATGCTTGGATTGATTTAGTTGATGATTGTATGAATTTTTGGAACCCTAAATCCTTGGAGGAGGTGTTGCATGAAATTAATCTTGAGGAAGGAATGTGTTTTTGATGATTTTAATGCTTCCATTGAGTTTAAAATGAAACATTGTGTAGGACACAAGTGAGAAACCAAGTGTGGAAGCATTAAAGACAGATTGAAATTTTGTGCAATATGCTCCCTTAAGTTGTTGCTTTGAGTAGTTGAAAGGGAAGGAGGTTTCTTTTGAGCTATTTGAGCTTAAAAATGGAATCTACATGCAAAATTATAGAGGGGAGGCATACTAGATTAATTTTGAAACCCATGAATATAAAAGTGCAAAATTAAGGTTAAAGAAAGCAAGTAGAAGTAGTTAGGAAGAAATAATGGGATCAATGGTCTTAATGAGTTGATAATTTTTATGTGATGTTATCTAGGACCATTGGACATTAGAAAGGAAGGGCTTGACAATCAAGATACCAAGAAAAGCAAGGAGAAGAGGTAGCTTAGCAATTATTATTTTAGTTACATTTCATTGTATTTATTGCATGATTACTTGCCTTGCTATGATTTGGATAACATGTCAGGGTGTGGATGATAAGGTTATGATATCATGAGGATTGATTTTATGCAATGATGATTGGGTCTATGTTGTGTTGTATGACACATAAGATATGCATATAATACTCTAATTGCAAACAAGTTATGAGCATGTATCATGTTATGAAATGCATGTTATGTGATTGTATGATGGTTGCTTATGCTACTAAGATTCTCAAGAATCTTACTCAATCAATGTAACCAAACCCTAGGACTAGCTTTATTCAAGAAGAGAAGAAGAAAGAAGGAGAATGCTTGGAGGTTTGGTAAGTGCTTGATGGGCATTTGTGAAAAGTTGTAAATACCCATAAGGGTATTATGTGTTTATTATACGTGATAGCATATGTAGTTGTAGATTTATTCTCAAGCATGATAGAGTAGGTCAAAATGCTCCAGATGCACGGATATTGCAAGTTAAAGCAACCATATCACAATTGGGACAAGTATAACCAAAGAGGGGGATAAAAGTCAACAAAAATAGACAAAATGTTGACCAACTCGTTTTGTAGCAATTGAGTTACTTAGGATGTGAGATTTTACCATAAAATAGATCAGATTTTTCTCTTTAGTGGTAATTCGCCCAAATCCAATAACCATGCTAAGAGATATGTCCTTCCAAAGTTGGGCAAAAATATTGGGAAAAAAATGATCGAATGAACAGTAAATTTTGAACTTAAAATTGGGCATGATTTTGAAGCAAACATGTTTAGAACTTATTTTTTATCTCAAGTTTATCTAGTTATCTTCCCATAGAATTTGGAATCACTCAATTTTGATTTTTCTATAGTTAATTATGATTTTTCAAAGTTAAGACCATTTTTAGAAGGTTATGAATAGTAATACGAAGACAAAAATTTTCAACCTTCATTTTTCAAAAGTTATAGGCAATTAAAGTGATTCCAAATGCTTCTGCTAGGTATCTTAATGGGATAAAATTAAGGGTGTTACAGTCTCAATCGGTTAGTTCATTGGTCCGATTTTTTTTATTTTAAAAATGAGAGGATTAAACACTAATAATTTGGTATTACACACAAAATCGAACTCACAAGCACTCATTTGTCAATAAACTTACACATCTCTAACTAGTTATAACGTACATGGCTTATTGGTGGCTCACTAGTTCAATTTTAGGACCCTGAGTTTCTCCTTTCATGTATTTGATGATGCTTTCAACTTTATTCTTCTACGCCTCTCTCTCTCTCTCATATATATATATATGTCTATAATTTTGTTCTTTAGCTTTAATTGTTTATTCGTTTTTCATTTTATCGTTCTATTCACATTGGCTTTTGTTCATATTTTCAAATTAAAATTCTCCGGATTTCACTTTTGTTCAAACTTTTTTGAAGTTCCTTAACTTCATCAACTAGGGGACGATAACTTGAACAAATTGCCGAGGGGGGGGGGGACATTCCTATAGGCTGTATATTAAAATTTAAATACAAGAGTGAGTATTATCCAATTTACTCCTGCTTTTCTATTTATAAACAGTATTCTTTCTTGTGGGTCTAATGCTTTATATAAGAAACAATTTCTCTCTATCTAAAAATTTAAAATTTAATGCATTTTTTTTTTCATTTTTACCTTTAAATTAATTGTATATTTTTCTCATCTTTTTTTCTCCAATCATTCTCGCATATCTTTTTTCCACTCATTTTCTCTATCTCTCTCTTTCTCTCACCTATCATCTTTATAAATAAGACTATTTTTGAGAAAAAAGTTATATATATTACACGTTCATTGTTTTAACTAATTTCAATTATTAATTCTTTTTACGTAATTTGGATAGTTATTGCTTATCAAAAGGAATGTAGAGACTAATTTACAAATCAATTTTAACATGTTTTATAAATATCAAGAAAAACTCAAAACTTCATTAATACATTAACTGCACTTTAAAAATTCAACAACTTTTCAACTTTATCCTTATTTAATTATTGACTCAGTTCTTTTTCATAAATAGGATTGTTGGATATGCTTTGTTCCTTTTCATTAGATAGATTTAGGTGTTGTTTATAAAATTCCTATTTTACCCTCACTTAATTTCAAAAATGATTCATTGAATTTCCCATTTTCCAAATTAACTTTCTCTCTAATACATATTTTTCTCAATCACATATTCTCTTTATTTAACATAAATGAACGCATTTTTGGAAAATAAAAATCATTTTTGCACATTTATTGCACCTATCTAATTTTAACCAATTTCATGAACTACACAATTCGATTAATTTTATTTTATGAAAAGGATGGAGGAATTGTATATTATATGGTTGAGTATAAAGTTAGTACAATGATAAATAAAGAGTGAAATTACAAATTCATATAAAAAATTTAACGACATATAACTAGAAATGGGACGAGAGAATTCATTCCTTCTTATAAATAGCACTAGATGAGTATATTAACAAGCATGGATTTTTTGATAGTTGAAGACACAATACAGAGCACAAATACATATCTGTAGATACAACATTATCTATGATTCTTTATTCATTGAATATGGCATTATTTATGAATGAGTGTTCACACTATTACACTATACTCTTTGATTTGATCACATTAGTGGTATTTGCATAGTTAGAGAGCAATTTGCCCCCAAAAAAAGTATTGTATATTATATATATATATATATATATATTTGTGTGGTCTTGGAATATTATAAAATCATAAAATGACCAAATCAAAATTTCATATTGATTACAACTATCTATTAATATCCTTTTATATTCCTAAGATCTAATATTGTCAAAAATCAAAATTTCTCAAAACTCTAACTCTAAAAACTTTTTCTAATCAGAATAAATCACTACCACTTGAAAAATCAAAATATATAGAATAACTTTTATGAAGAAATTTTAGTCATCATCAAAATAAGTTCTAAACAATGCAATTTGGTAACAATGACAGCGGACAGAGGGAAGAGACATGGACGCAGAGCGAAGAGGAAAAAGATATGCTCTCTCAAACTTTTAGTAAAGATTTGGCTAAAATTAACACATATGAGCCAAATGAAAAATTTACAATAAAAGGCCCCATCCTTTCATTCTTTCCTATTTTCTCTCTTTTCTTTTACTTTATTTTATTCATCTTATTATTTTTTTAATCATACATTTCATTTTTTTATAATACCAAAACATATTTGAGTGAATCATATTAATCAAATAGATATAAGATAATTTTCAATTATAATAAAATAAATATTATCAAATAATAATTTTAGAATAAAATTTTAGGATGTTACAACTCTCCCCATCTAAAAAGAATTTTGCCCTTAAAATTTAGTCACCAATAACAATAGGTATGGAGCAAGTACTACAAAACCATTACAATCAAAACAAGCCACAACAATTAAAACAATACAAACAATTAATACATTGATACCATAATACAATGACACACCAAACATGGCAAAATACAAGTCACCAACACAAACAAAATCACAATCTCACATAAGCATGAGCACAACACTACAAAAGCATAGATATTAACATTACCATAACACATAGGCATATCTATGCAAACGGGCTAGGAAAATCACGTCGCATACGCTCTTTAGTTTCCCAGGTAGCATCACCGGGTGACATACCCTTCCAAATACTTTCAGAAGATGTATTGATCTATTTCGCAACTGTTTATCCTTCACATCTAGGATTCTCACTGGCTCGGGTACATAAGTTGAATTCTCTCTCAACTCAACCTCTTCAGTCTTTATCAAATGCGAAGGATCAGGATGGTACTTCTTGAACTGCGACACGTGTAACACGTTGTGCACACTTAACAAATGCGATGGTAAAGCAATTCGATAGGCAACTAGTCCCATTCGCTCCAAAATCTCATATGGACCAATGATTCGAGGGGTTTACTTCTTGGCTTTAAAGGATTTGCCAAGACCAGTTATCGGTGAAACCTTAAAGAACACGTGACAGCCCACTTCAAACTCCAAAGGTCTATGCCGCCTATCTGCATAGTTCTTCTATCTACTTTGCGCTATCAACAACTTCGACGAATCAACTCAATCTTCTTCATAGTTTCATCCACCAAATACGGTCCTATTACAGTTCTTTCACTCAGTTAGTCCAACAGAGAGGTGATTTACACCTTCTACAATACAACGCTTCAAAAGGAGCCATCTGAATGCTTGAATGGTAGCTATTATTATAGGAAAACTTTGCTAAAGGTAGGTGACGATCCCAACTACCAGGTAGCTCAACATAAGCCCTTAACATATCCTCAAATGTTTAGAAAGTCCTTTCGGTCCGACCATCAGTTTGCGGATGATAAGCAATATTATACATCAGCCTAGTCCCCATAGCCTTCTGTAATGCCTTCCAAAAGTTTGATGTAACCTTAAATCACGATCTGATACAATATCTGTAGGCACGCCATGTAACCTAACAATCCAATCTACATACAATTGAGCTAAACTATAACCAATGTGGATAAGAAGGAAATGAGCTAATTTTGTCAATCTGTTAACAATAACTCATATAGCATTATGATGATGAATAGTATCTCACAGACCTACAATAAAATCCATGGAAATGTTGTCCCACTTTGATTGAGTAATCTTCAAAAGTTGAAATAGTCCGAAAGGCTTTTGATGCTCGATCTTCACCTTTTGACAAGTCAAGCAATTTAGTACAAAATTTGTCACATCATACCTCATCTTAGGCCACCCAAACCCTTGCTTCAGATCTCGATACATCTTAGTGATTCCTGGATAAATGGTGTACTTGATCCGATGAGCCTCTTCAAGAATGGACTTCTTAATTTCGTCGTTATCCGGAACACAAATCCTCTTATTGTATCTTGACATACCTTTCTTTCCAATATCATAATCTGATACTTTACCATTCTCCAACTCTTCTCTAATCTTAAGCAATCAATCATCTTTCATCTGTGTCATTCTCTCAAAGTACTATACTTATAACCACATCTGATTTTTGCTCAAGATACACTTTTGATAACCCTTCTAAGAGTTTATGCTCAACCACACACATAAAGAACATGTGCGCTAACTTTCTACTTAAAGCATTTGCAACTACATTCGCTTTCCCTGGATGATACTTTAACTCAAATTCATAATCTTTCAAAAATTCCATCCATCTTCATTTTCTATTGTTCAGTCCTTCTAATCCACAAGAGACTTCAAGCTTTTATGGTCATTGAAAATCTCAAATTGAGATCCATACAAGTAATGCCTCCATATCTTCAAGGCAAAAACAAGGTTGCAAGCTCTAAATCACGTGTTGGCTAGTTCTCTTCATGAGGCCTCAATTGTGGAGATGCATAAACCACGACTGTACCATCTTGCATGAGCACATATCCTAAGCCTTTCAATGAAGCATCTGTATATATATCGTGTAATGAAAAGACCCTCTCTACTAAACAAGGCATTTAGCCTAATTAACAATTATTAAACAAATAACCATGGTTATGGATGATTTTTTTTTCACTTT
The DNA here is from genome assembly GCA_006871305.1 of Vachellia collinsii. Classification (NCBI taxonomy): domain Eukaryota; kingdom Viridiplantae; phylum Streptophyta; class Magnoliopsida; order Fabales; family Fabaceae; genus Vachellia; species Vachellia collinsii. Next base: position 24,325 of record QFDD01000226.1, on the reverse strand, counting down.
CAAAAACTTTTTGCCTCATTCTTTAGATTAACACATTAGGATCCAGGGCTTAACATCATCCACAAATCCACACATAAGACCAAGGGCACAATCAACATCAAGGTTAGAACCTAGCCCACTAATCTCCATTCTTTTACATTGTCCCATACATAAGACTAAGGGCGCAATTAATACAAGGGTTATGACCTATCCCACTAGTCCACACTATTTCATATTGTAACTCTAGCACAAAATTCAGATACAAACAGTTACCAAGATAAATATTCAAAATAAATTTAGAGTATGTTATAATATGATAATCCTATGATGACAATATACAAACATTACAATTCTTAAAAATTCCAGAGGCATATGAGGGTACAAACACTTATGCCTCTGCCTACTTTCCTGAACCACTATTCAGAAAAGAGGAATGTTAACACCATGGGGTGAGACATTAAGTCCTCATAACCAAAATCAATTTATAATATGTGCAAGAAAGGAATGTAAGTCAAAGAAGCAGGTTTATTAGCAGTCACATTAAAATTTCAATAACAAAAATAATACATAATACTTTCAATAGTTGAAACCATCCCCACTCATTTATTCTGCTCCCCCTTATATCTTCTAGATGTGGTACAACCTATCAATGCAGTATACCCGGCCAAAGGTTAGCTAGCACATCAAGAATATTGTTCCCTTCCATGTCACCACCAAATATGACATAACAGGAATGTGTTTGCCCAAAATACTCAACTCAAATCTGAGCCAAGAGTGAGAGAGCCAATGGGCATACAATTCAACTACATCTTTTCCATACAACCCAATTTATCCCATAACACAATACCATATAATCAGTATAATGTATTTTCTTTTTATCAACATCTCACAATAATAATGATCCACATACTCATAATCATCTCAATAGTAATAATCTCAACCATAATCACAGCCCATACGTATATATTGGAAAATACACTACTTCACTGATATATGTAAATATTCAAACATATGCATGATCTTTCAAAAACACATATAAATATTATAAAAAAAAGTAAGGTTTTAAAAACATCTTACTGTCCATAAAGTGCATATAAAATAAATTAACCCCGGTTACCTCAACTCTAAACTTAACCTTGAAAACTTTAGGAGCCAAGAGTACAATTCAAAATTTTGGATCACACACACCAATCTACACAACAATGTAGACATAACTTTAATACACAATTTACATAATTAATTTACCTTAAAAGTTTTGAATTAATTACCCAAAGATTAAAATTTTATACTCTAATCTTAATTATTTGTTTTCACTTCAATTTTACATTTGTCATAGCTCAAATAATTCATTTAAATCATAATTTAATGCCAAATACATATTCTTTACAAAATCCCCAATTTAAAATTTATATTTCCAACATAAAATTGCTATTTAATAAATCGTACATTTTTCCAAAAATCTAAACCATTGAAAATACTAATACAAATCCCAATAACTCAAATAAATTATTTAATAAAAATTTTAATTAACAAAAAAGTTCAAAAATAGAAATTTGTTAAATCTATTTCTATAGCAAATCATTATAAAATAATAAAATGACCTAATCAAACATACAATCCATGTAAGGTTATTAGTAAAAATCCCTCTATATTACGATATATTTATATTTCCAAAACTCAGTACTTCTCAAAATACTAACTTTAAAAATTTCATCTGATAAGAATAAAATTAATACCATAAGAAAGAAAAAATACATAAAACAAATTTTATTGAAGAAATTTTTTGAAAAGAACATATTTTAGTTACCTTAATTATTCTGACAAAACTCACTAACTAAAGTATTGTTGTTTCCTCCTCTCTCTCCACTATGAATGGAGAGAAGATGGGCTAGGTGGGGGTATTTATAACCCCCCCGTGCCTGTGTATGTTCACCATGTGCACACATTTTTTTCTTTCTTTCTTTCCTTTCTCTCTCCCTCTCTCTTCCTCATTTATTGCCTTTGTCCTTCTTCTTTTTTTTTCTTTCCTCCTTTTTCTTCTTCTTAACGACTCTTTGTCTCTCTGTTTTTTTTTTCCCTTTTGTCTTCTTTCCTTCTTTCTCTTTCTTTCTTTTCCTGCAATATCTGTCTGTTACTATCTCTACAACCGTCTACTCTCATTTTTTTAACTTATTATAAATTCTTTTTAAATTTTCATAATTACTTGAGAAATTCTTTCATCAAAAATTATTATTTCTTAATTATAATTAAGGCATGAAAATAAAATTTAGGATGTTACATGTAAGGTCTTTGTGGGTCAAGTATGATGAGAACAGAGGTAGTGGTCAACCAAGACTTTAGCTCATGAAAAGCTATTTGACATTTCTCATTCCAAATAAATGGTTACTCTTTCTTAGTTAATATGGTTAATGGTGCATCAATTTGAGAGATCCCTCTATAAAACGATGATAATAACCAGTTAACCCTACAAAGCTCCATACCTCTGTCACAGACTTAGGTGGTCCCCACTTCAATACAGCGTCAACCTTACAGAGGTCTACTACAACTCCATCAACCTTACAGGGGCTTACTGCGACTCCATCTGCTGAGATCACATGACCCAATAACTTCATCTCGTTAAGCTAAAATACACATTTGCTTAACTTGGCATACAATTGATGATATGTCATGATACGTAAGACAATATGCATATGCTCTCTATATTCCTCCTTATCCGTTGAGTATATTAGGATATCATGATAACATCACTACAAACCAATCTAAATACAGTCAAAAGATTCGATTCATCTAAACAATGAAGATTGCTGGCGCATTCATCAAATCAAATGACATCACCATGTACTAGTAATGCCCATAACAAGTATGAAAATTTGTCATCGAAATATTCTCTACTATGACTTGAAGCTGATGGTACCTCGACTCCGAATCATTTTTTTAAATCCAAAAGGCCATCAATCTTCGGCAATGAATTTTTTTTGTGACCTTGTTCAATTGGTGATAGGTTGTACATATCTACATGCTATCATCCTTCTTCTTCACAAGTAATACTAGAGATCCCCATGATAAAATACTTAGTTAGATAAAACCTTTCTCAAACAACTCCTCTAACTGTTTTCTCAAACAACTCCTCTAACTGTTTCTTTAACTCAACTAGCTCCCCTAGAGCCATATAATAGGAAGCCTTAGATATGGGAGTTGTTCTCAAAACAAGCTCAATAGAACATTCTACCTCTCTATGAAGGTTAACTAGACACATTCTTTAAAAACACCTTAGGGTGCTACTTAACTATCTCAATCCACTTGTTTTCTAACCTCTTACTCTATATACTCACCGAGAAGGATACCAAGAAGCCTTGACACCGCTTTCCAAATGCATTTCTCCACTTGAGCAACTGATAGAAACATTGGAATAAATAGAACCTTTATAGGCCCATAATTTAAAGAAAAGGACATTATCTTCTTCCTGCAATCCAACAAAACATCATTGGTCGACAACCAATCCATGACATCAATCAAATCAATGCCTTTGAGGAGTAGGCAACACAATTCAAAGTTTAACAATTATTAACCAAATAACCATGGTTATAAAATAATTTGTGTATCACTTTCAAAAACTTTATATCTCGTTCTTCAGATTAACAAATTAAGATCCAGGGCACAACACCATCCACAAATCTACTGAAATAAACTTATACATAAGACTAAGGGCACAATCAATATAAGGGTTACAATTCAACCCAATAGTTTCCAGTCTTCAACACTATCTCAAACATAAGACTAAGGGCATAATTAACATGAGGGTTAGAACCCAACCTACTAGTCTCAATTCTTCACTTTGTAACTTACACAGATTCAGATACAAACAGTTATCATCTCCAAAACAAAATCAGAGTATATCAAAATATGATGATTTTATGATGGCAATATATAAACAATACAATTTCTAAAAGTTTTCAGAGGCATACGATGCTATAAAGACTTATGCCTCTACCTGCTTTCCTGGACCATTGTTTGGATAAGAGGTCTCACTTGAAAAATGTTAATACCATAGGATGAGACATTAAGTCTCCATCACTAAAATTAATTTATAATATATATAAAAAAAAGGAATGTAAGTAAGAGAAGCATGTTTATCAACAATCACATTACAAATTTCAATAATAAAATAATACATAATACTTTCAATAACCAAACTCGTCCCCACTCATTTATCCTGTTCCCCCTTATATCTTTTGGTCATGATATAGCCTATCAGTGCTAGTATACCCGACCAAAGGTTAGCTAATCACATCAAGAATACTGCCCCCTTTCATGTCACTACCAATATACCATAACAGGAAGGTGTCCGTCCAAAATACTCAACTCAAATCCGGGCCAGGAATGAGAGAGCCGATGGGCACACAATTCAACCACATCTCTTCCACACAACCCAATATATCTCATAACACAATACAATATATTCAGTGTAATATTTTTTTTTCTTTTATCAATATCCCACAACAAATAACATTACATATAAGTCACAATCATCTCAACAACAATATTATCACTCATAATTACAATTCATATATACAAGTTGGAAAATATACTGCTTCACCAAAAATTGGTAAATATTCAAATATATGCATGATTTTTCAAAAACACATATAAATAATATTAAAGAAAGTAAGGTCTCAAAAAAACCTTATAGTCCATAAAGTGCATATAAAATAAATTAATCCCGTTTACCTCAACTCCAAGCTTAACCTTGAACAGTTTAGAAGCCAAGAGTACAATTCACAATTTCGGATCACACACACCAATCTATGCAATAATATAAACACAAATTGAATTGATACAGCTTTAGTCATTATGGGCTCTCAAAAAGTTATGTAATTCTGGATAGAAACACACTATAGTGGTGCGATCTGGGTTGAATTCACTTTGAGGAGCCTGAAATGATTCAATGTAATCTAAATGATAAAACCATACAAAAAGATAAAAATCTGGGGGGAATTTGATGACTGAATTTAGTTGCAATTTAAAAGAGTAAGATTCTTTTTGGTCTTTTTGAATTATATAAAACTAGAAAGCACAAAAGTAGTTCAATTGATAGATTGAAAACTCGATTGATGGAAATGCCCTTTGGAGTATTAATTAAGCCTTCCTCACTTCAAAAGATAGAGGGAGTTCACTTTCAAAACCAAACTCAACTAGTTTAGAAAAGCTTCCAAACTTCGGTAAAATTAGTGTGTTAACAAAACCCTGGACCCAAAAGCTCACAACGACACTAACCAACCTCAGACTTAGCACTTGATTGATATTAATGCAATGGTAACAACAACTTGAACAAAATAACCTCTTGTGCCAACAAGGTACCACATTTAATCAATATCGAACTTAGATTGAAACCAATCAAATTCACTGCACTAAATGCAGAAGTCTCATTACAAATCAAATACCAATGCAACAAATCTAAGAATCCAATCCAAAACATCAAGATAAAATCAATGGAGTTCAATATCACAAAAATCCAAAAATTCTAACCAAGAACAACTATAATGATATAAGAGTAATGGAAAAGATGAAAAACACTCCCCAAATGAAGTTCCAAGCTCAGGCTCTCATCAATCTCTTCAAGGCAGGACACCATGACTCTAAGAATAGCTACTGTAGACTATGAAAACTCAACACAAGCCATGGAAGATGAAGGAGGATGGTAGTTGGTGTAGAAAAAGGATGGATGCATGGAAGATGGGTCAAAAATGAGTAGTGAGTGATAAGAGAACCTCAAGAACCCTTAAAAAACCCTAGTGGATGAAAATGGGAGCGTTTTTTTATGAGAGGTGGCGGCTGGGTTCCAAAATCTCTCCCCAAAAATCGCAATCTGAGATATATAACCTGATTATGTCTCTGAAGCATCTTTCGTCAGGACATAATATAATCTAGGTCGTGACATAAGAGTAGTTTAGTCATAACCTGAAAGCCAAAATGTATAGCTACATTTAGTTGGGCTTTTCTAGAATTCCAGTGATCTTTTGGGCTTTCCTCGAGCTTGAGTATTCTAGAGATATTTTTCTCTTGACCTTGACCTAAAAATAGTTTAGCTCTTGTAAAATCTAATTCCGCTTTGTAAATTAAACTTAATTAAAATGACGCCAATTAGATATTTTTGCCTCTACAAAAATGCTTAATGAGAATTTAAAGCCACAATTATATATTACTACAATTCACATCAAAACATGCATTTCAAACCAATTAATTTCTTTAAAATTATGCAATCAGACATGAATTATTGTAGTAAAACTTGGTCAAATCATTAATACACAATTTACATAGGTAACATACTTAACCAATTTAAAAGTTATGAATTAATTACCCAAAATTACAATTTCATACTCTACTCTCAATCAATTGTTCTCACTTCAATTTTACAATTTTCACAACTCAAATAATTCATTTGAATCATAATTTAATATCAAATACATGTTATTGTATAAAAACCCCTATTTGAAATTTATATTTTCAACATAAAATTGTATTTAATAAATATTAAATTTTTCCAACAATCTAAATCAATTAAAACACCAATAGCACTCCCAATAACCCAAATAAGTTGTTTAATACAATTTTAATTGGGCAAATAATCCAGAAATAAATACGGTGGGTCTGGTACTAAAAAAATATTATAAAATCATAAAATAACCAAATCAAAATTTTAAACGGATTAAAACTATCTATTAATATCTTTTTAATTCATATGATCTTATATTGTCAAAAACAAAAAATTCTCAAAAACCTAACTCTAAAAATTTCTTCTAATCAGAACAAAATCACCACCAATTGAAAGATCAAAATACATAGAATAACTTTTATAAAGAAATTTTAGTGATCAAAAAAAGTTTTACTTATAAAAATAAGCTCTAAACAATGAAATTTGGTAACAATGGCAGTGAACAGAGGAAAGAGATGCGGATGCGAAGTGGAGAGGAAAAAGAGATGCTCCCTCACACTTTTAATAAAGATTTGACTAAAATTAACACATATCACCAATAAAAAAATTTACAATAAAAGACCATATCCTTTCATTCTTTTCTATTTTCTCTCTTTTCTTTTCTTCCTTTTATTTATCTTATTATTTTTTTAATCATACATTTCATTTATTTTATAATACCAAAATATATTTGAGTGAATCATATTCATCAAATAGATACAAGAAAATTTTCAATTATAATAAAATAAATATTATCTAATAATAATTTTAAAAATAAAATTTTAGGATGTTACCAGGTTGGTCATGCAACATCTTAATTTTAGTTTTTAGAATTAATATTAGAAGACAATTCATTCATGATAACTAGAATTTATCATATAATTATTTGAGTAAAAAATATATTTAAAATATGATTTATAAGAATAAAAGATATTATAACAAGCTTAAAGAGTGAAATAAAAATAAAATGAAATAACAGTATTTTTATATAAAAGAAGGTTCAAATAATTATAAATGAATTTTCTTAAGAAAATAGAATATCGAGATAAAGGTAAAAAATGGGTATAAATTAAAAAAATAAATAACTAAAGAAATTGTTTTAGAAGAAGGAAAAATGATATATTAATATAAAAAAGTGGTACGTAACAAAAAGAGAAAGAGGGAATAGGCAATTACCCTTAACATTTAAATGGTGAATCCGAAGAATATCAAGAGAGTAGAGCTGAGTGAAACAATTCCCAAATTAATATTGATGTTTTAGAAGGAACAGCAATGAACCATATGAATTTCCGCAAAAAGGTCTTTAGCAACATGCATGCATGTGATACATGTTATATATGATTAGTTTTGATGATGTCAAATATAAAAAAGCAAAAATTTTTATAATGTATATTGACTAACTACTATATTTAATGTAAATTTCTTATGTAGTTTGGTCAATGAAAAGGAGAGAAGTTGTTTGAGTTTAATTATGGACAATAATGAAGAAGTAGGAAGATCTTATAAAATGAAATGGGAACATCAAGCTTCAAGTTTATATACTTGGAATTGGAGGATGACGTGGTTAAATAACTCAATTTGAAGTTTAAATAGATGTTATATCATCATACATTGAGTTACACATCATCCAACCTTCATTTGGATGCTCAAAACTGATTCTTGAAGTTTCATGAAGCAATACTCGAGTACAAACTCAAGTATTGAGATTTTTGAGCCAATGCTCAAAATTGCTGTGTGTTCTTCCTAACCTTCGTCTCCATTAATTTCTATTGATTCGATTTTTTTCTCTATCCAATTTCATTCTCTACTTCTATGATTTAAAACTACAAAAAAACAACACTAAAATGGTTAAAGTTGTGAGCGAGGTTGACAAATTAATTCAAGGACTTTTTATCTTTGAGTTCAAGAGAGAATTGTCCCGATTCACTTTAAGTGCAGAATACTTTATCTTTTATAGAATAAAAATTTCTAAAAACCATTCATTACCAAAATGTTTGGTTATCATAGATTATCTTCATTTTAGTTTTGATCTAGTTTCAAATCATGGATTTTGGTCCCTCAAAAAGAAAAATGGTTCATATTATTATTAAACTATAGAGATTAGTATTCTAGAATAAAAAAAAACTTGAGGAACTAAAAACCTACATAATTTGAAATTATTTTTCCCTTATCTATTGTTGCAAATTTTCATGTTGTAGTTGTAAATGATTCTTCTGGGAGCCAGGCTCCAGTGGCAGGCCATCACCCATGCTTAGGTTGCTAGCCATCCAAGCTCAGGTGCCAATGGTTGGAGCTCTAGCAGCTGACAATGATTGGCCTTTATTTGGGGAAAAAAAAAAGTTTAAGGGCAATAATGTCTTTTCACCCATAAATTCAATTTCATTTTGGTCATTGGGTTTGACTGAAATTTCAGAATCTTTTGGGGGTTGAACGAGATTAAATTGCTATAATGGTCCTTAAATGAAATTTTCCCAAACAATTGGGCTTATGGCTATATCTCTGTGACTCCATATATTTGACATCACTTGGTTAAAAAAACAAAGGGGAAATTAGTTAAGGGTTCCAAGGAATATAAACCAAGGAATATAAACAATTACTATCAAATTCTCTGAAAATCATGAAATTTAGTTAGAATCTTATGGGAACTTAATTAAATTAATTGCAAAGATGAAAAAACCTCATTGCACCTGGTTATTTAAGGCCCCATGTGTTATTTAACTAAAGGCAACAGGTATTTTCACATTTGTAATTAATTTAACCTAGATCCTGTAGAACTGTAATTTAATTTTATTATTTTCAGAGATTTGATGATGATTTTTTCTATTTCCTAGGATCTGTATGGTAATTTTCCCAAAAGCAAAAGTGAACAAGAGGCTGCAATTCCACGTACCTTTGATTTGATTTGTTATGATTTTTTCTGTCCGTGTAATTTTATCTTTACGCTTGCTTCTACTAGTTGCTCCAAATAAAAGAGTATATGTACACATTAAATTAGTTTATATGTTTTTTCCTTATCAATATATGTACACATTAAATCAGTATATGTGCCCATTAAATAAAAGAGTATAAAATTAATTGTGATATGCTTTTCCTTATCAATATATGTACACATTAAATTAGTTTATATGCATTTCATGCACTAAAATCTTGATATAAATGACTCAATAAAATTGATATTTTTCTTTTGGCAAATGAAATGACATGAAATTACTTTTCTAATTTATCTTCAAATAGAAATTAAAATTAATTTTCTATTATATACTTTTTTCTTGCATACTAATTTTTAGTACCGATGGGGTGATCTAGTTTCCTGGCCGGTCCGATAGAGTTTTATACTTTGTCATGTTATATTTTATATTTTTTTTATTATTAAACTTAAAACAACGTCATTTTTAGTTTTTAAAAAAATTGCAACTCGTGGTATTTGTGTTTTATTAACTCTTTCTTTACTGGATTATATATGGTTTAGAGTTTAGACATCAATATTCTATTTACTTGTAAATTAGTCTTTTTTTGGTTTAAGTGTTACTCTTTTCAGAGCTATACATGAAGAATTTTGTATATTTTAATTAAGTCATATTATTTAAAATAAGTGATCTGACTTAGGGGTAACATAATTTGGGTTAGAACTCATAATTCATATTAGTTTTATAAGAGCAAACATGATGCACCTAAATTGCCTTGTTATAGACTCCATCCAGTCCATAATATAAGTCATTTCTAAAAAAATATATTGATATATAATATAGGTCACTTGAAAAATAATTAATAACTTTTTGTCAATTTCACCCATGCAATCAATGCTTTACTGTGATTCTTTATATTTTTTTCTCTCATCCAAAGCCATATTCAATATGGATAAAGTTGGAAAAAAAATAATTCAAAACATATTTAATGTGTTGACTGTCATTTCTTATTTCTGATTGATTAGTTAAAGTGGCTTGTATTATAGACTAGAAGGAGCATGGACTTTTCTAGCCTATACCATCATTACTAATAAAATTACTTGGGGCTTTATATTTTATGAAATTTGAAAGCCAATCCCCAGTATGGTTGAGCATTCAATTCTAGCAATTTTGAAAACTTGTGGAATCAAATTGACTCACAGCTGCTACCTAAGAATCACTGAATATGAAACTGCTAGTGTGTGTATATATATATAAACACATATATCTTTTTACTTGATGTAATTATGTTCAAGAATTTATACATTAAATGTAAGAACATCTCTCAATATGAATTTAAACCAATTGATAGTTTCTTCAACTTGATTTATCACATTGAGAGAGATTAATTGCTTCCACTAGATACAACCTATTGCTAGTTTTTTTTTTTTTTTTAATTTCAGTGAAGCTGCTAGTTGTAAGATCTAAAATGTGGCCCTACTTTAATTTTGTCTCTTGTGAAACATGTTTTATCATAGCGGGAAAGGTAATACCCAAAAATCAATTGCTTTGAATATTTAATTCTCATCCCATTTAGGAAATTCTTAGCACCAATGTAAGTGTGACAAATGAATAAACGAATGTTACTTAAAGCTACTAATTTCAAATGTGTAGGTCCAATTTTTGTTTATTGTATCGCTTAGCATTTTTTGAGTTGCCGTGCTACATACTCCCTGTAGGGAAAAATTCACTTCATCCCAAATGAAAAAACTGTTAAGAATAGACAAAATTATACTTTCGTTGGTTAACTTTATATAATTCTTAAATTTGATCTCTTAATTTTACAAGGTCTCTTTTCAATCCTCTAATAACCCAAACTCCATTAGTCTAAATGATGATTTTTTCTCTAATTTTTGTTATGATTTTAAGAAATTAAACTTAAATATGTTAGTATTTAAAAATGTTTTATCAACATTTAAAATTTCAATTTCAATATCTTTTGCTAATAAAACTAACACTATTAAAGTTGGAAGGTTGAAAAGATATTTTATAAAATTAAATGACCAAAATAAAACTTGGTGTATATAAAGTTAAAGATTCAAAAGTGCAATTCTGCAAAATAGTTATCTTAATAATTGCATATAATTATTAACAATATGAATGTGGAGGTGAAAAGGTTGAGAGGCAATGGGAAAATAAGAAAAGCCACTACAAAAAAAGATCATTTTTAGCGACAACTTTCAACGGCAATAAAAAGAGTCACCACTGAAAGTGATACATTTAGCGGCGATAGAGGGTGTCACAATTGAAAGTCTCACTTTCAATGACGACAAATATATGTGACCACAGAAAGTGGGCTTTAGTGGTGACATTGTTGTTGATGCAAAAGAGTGTTTTCAGCGGCAACATTATGTTGCCACCAAAAGTGCTTTCATATTATTTTTTCTTGTTGTCATCGCTTATGCATGCTTTCAGCGGCAACACATTTGTCGCCGTCTATGTATGTTTTCAGAGGCAACAACTTGGTTGTCACTTATTGTTAACTTTCAGCTGCGACCTCCAAATGTCATGGCCGAAACAGCCGCTTCTGCGGTGACCATGCTATGACATTTTGTCGCTGTTAAAGACCCTTTACTGGCAACAATTTGACTTTCAACGGTGACTTTTGACACCGCTAAAAGTCAATTTTCATTTTAGTGAGTGAAGAGAGGAGTAGAAGGGGAGAGTGTGTAAGGAAGACTTGGGAAAAGAAAAGCGACTAAATTGGAAAAGAAGACTTTGTATTATATGTTGTGAAGGTATTATCCCTAGATTTGATTAGGGAATTGGAAGGGAAATGAGAGTAAGAAGATAGAGAGATTTTGCTGCCATATCTCACAAACTTCCTTTGGTCCACAATTTAATTATTTTTTAGTGTTTATTAAATAATTGATTACGTCTACACAAAAACTACAACATTTTAATAATCCCTTCCACTTGTAGAGGTTTATAGTATTGAATTTCAAAAGAGGGGATTGTTGCATGCACATATACTTCTATTCCTTGATCAATATGATAATATCAAAGACCTCAAAAGCTACAAAATATAATTTTCATCTCTCGCTAAAAACATTTGGTGGCAAAATTTAATTTCATCATCAAAAAAATTAGTAGCCATTTAAGAACGGCTAATAAATTTTTTTTATATCATATAATTTAGTAGTGGTTTATAACTATGGCAAACATCAATACAAAAGTCCGAAATACTCTTTTTGGTAGTAGCTGTTCGTAATCCATTACAAATATCCCCTAGAGATTACCGTGTTCGCCTCCTTTTTTGTGATAGTCTTGTTAGAAACGCTACAATGTTAGTAGCGGGTTTGACCATGTGCGCAATAGTTTGGCAAAACCACTGCAAAACCTCTTGCCATGATGGTTTTTGTTAACGCTATTACATCATCTTGTAGTTGTTTTAACCACTACACAAGCATAAGAAAACTGCTACAAAAGCCCCCTTTTCTTGTAGTGTTTAAGCTGTAAATCTTCCAACCAAACAATAGCATAGTCAGTAAACTAAAGTGAAGCAACTTTTATCTTCTTTTCTTCAGGCGAATCATTCATTTTGAATATTTGGTTAAACTTCATCTCCTAGTCTAGATATATATCTGGATTTGGGTTGCCTTTAAACGTGGGGTACGTGATCTTTGGGTTAGATATGCCTACATTATGATTTGAAGATCTGCCCCTGTTCTTTAAGGATGACAAACCGGATCTAATAACCTCTTCATCACTACCAGATACTTTAGATAACTTTAAGTCTGTGACTTCCATCTTGAGTTTGAAGAACAAATCTCGCATGGCCTTCATGAATACTTTCATATCTGTGTTGAAGTCTTCTTTGTTGGATTTGTCTCCACTCATCTTTAATATGAAATGTTAGTTTGAGACAAGGAGGAAGAGAATAGAAATTATTAAAGGACCTCACCACACGACTCATGTATTTCACTCAACAAGTAGCAATGCCACTGATGTTTCACTCAAATCTGGCTTTTAACTAGATATAATTACTCTTGCCTTTTACCGCTCAAGCATGTCTCCTATAGTATTCTTGTTTGAAACTCAACAAAGACCAAGAGACAATGTTAGATGTGGCAATCTTCAAAAACTAGAAATTGTAAGATCTAAGATGTATGAAAGATGAAATTAAATGAGTTGAATGAAGAGGAATAGATTAAAAAACATGTTGAACAAGGGAAAGGCAAAAAACATGACCATAGGAAGAGGGACGGAAAGGAATCAGAATAGGAGAGTAGAATGAAAGGAAATAGATAATCAAGAAAGGTTAAGGAGGAGAATACATTCTACCACTCAAGATTGAAGATTTAGGAAGCTCCTTGTGACTTGCAATGGAAGCTCTTCACAAAATTAGGAAACTCCAACCTGGAGAAATCTCCAACAACCTGCAACTTTTCCCCTTTTAATTTTCATTTTATTTTTCTTTTTTTTTGCGTGTAACTTCTTTTTTTCCAGCAAGATAACACTTTTTTTTTGCACAATTTTTTCTTTTTTTTCTTTTACCACAGCAGAACAAACTAAGTCACACAAACATAATGAAAGGGTGGAAAAGAAGGAGATAACGAAATTGATTGAAGTAAGGAAGGAGTAATGAGGGTAAGATGAAGAAGATGGAAACAATGAACACACAGAAGCAACAAGAAAAAATACACAAAGGTCTTAAGCTCTGATACCAAATGATATATGACTGGGAAGGATTGGCTAGAAACAAGTGAAAAAACCAAGTGATGATCATAGATGAGACCTTAACAGAACTTGTCTTTTACAATCCTAACCATGAAGAAACCACAAGGATGATCAACCCTTGATATTGTTGGAGTATTTGCAAGAGAATACAAGAATGAAGCAAAGCTCACAAGAGAATATAATTATCAAAAAATTTATCATTCAAATATGAAATTCCAATAAAAAACACAGCCTGTAGAAAGGCTACAATAGAACACTCTAGAATGTAAAACCATAATCCATAAATGCTATAATGATGCCATTATAAGGATTAATTAATTTGATTCGGACCATTCAAGCATAAAGAAATTAGGAAACTATTTAAACTTGAAGCAAAAGACAATCATTGGCCAAATGGCCTTATTTAATGCAAACAAAAATATGAAACTGTTTAAAATGAAATTGCATCTGATCTGGTGCATAAGGATATCTTCTAGATGCTTCTTAAGTGCTTTTGGATGCTCCTCCTCTAAGGCACATGCTTGTCATATGTTATGTTAAGTGAATTCTTCAATATAGACATCGCATAGACATTGCAAACCAAGTTGAGGGACTTCTACCAATGTGATCACTATTCTTGGCCTTTTATTGGTCATATTAAAGGATGCATCTTTCAAATGAATGGGCTATAACTTATTAAGCTTTGTTACAAGGCAATTCATGACATTCTTCATAGCTTTAGCCCTTACTCTTGTCATTAGGCCTCTAATACCTTTTAATGAGTCTTTTGGGATATCAGACCTCCATCCTTGAGCTTGGGTTGAATTTTCATGCCATGACCCTCCATCAACTTCACTCCAATTAATTTACCAAGGGTACAAATGAAAATTTTGTGAGAATTATTCAACCACAGAAAGGGCAATTGATTAATGACTTGTATAGCATCTCTAAGGATGGAAGCCTAAAACCCGAGGTCACAAAAGACTTGAGAAGCTGTGGATAATTCACACCTTGATTGAAGTCATAGCCCTAACTTTTGATGGATTTTCCTTCCATGCTTTATGATTGCTTGAATACAGTGGAGTGAACCAATGCTAACAAATCATCTTTACTTGCCTCTCCCATCCTATCATCCACCAAAGTGAAATAATCTGATCAGTATATATATATCAAATAACCTTGGAAACTCTATCAACTAGATAGTGCTAAATAATATGCAATGTAAATATACGTGCTGTCTTATGACAAAGTTCAGACCAAGTACAATTTCGTCGAGTTGATTTTTCAGTCAAGCTTAGCTTCAGCCACAAGTTTTTCTACCAAGAAAATGCATATAGTTCATAGCCTTCTCATGAGTAGAGTAAAGATTCAGACAACTTTACATTATAACTCATTTTTTTAGTGTACATATTGCATACACACCGCAATTCAATACATGACCCAAGTATTTGCTAGGTCATACAACACCATTCTAGCATCTAAGCTCATGGCATTAGAGACAGGTGAGGTGTAGAAAACTACAAGAACCTGTTTTTGCAAACAAGCACACATCAAAATGTGAATACTTTTTATCACAAAAAAATGTGAACACTTTTCTTATCCCAATTCCTTATGGCCAATAAATTCATGTTTTCAAAGACAGGTCATTGTTTTCAAGATTCACCTAAATTCTAACGAAGTGAAGGGTTTCTACATGTAAAGAAGGCATATATCTTCTTCTCATCAGATTGTAGATTGCTTTACCAAGGTCCTCACTCACTCCAAGTTCTCTTACCTCATAACCAAACTCAGGTTGTTAAATACCCTCTCATTTGAGGGGAATGTTAGAGAATTGTAATTATGTATTAAGCATAGTTTAAAGTTTGAATGATTCTGTATGCCATGTATCCTCTTTGTATTTGTTGTAACTCTCTTGTCTTTTTCCTAATTACTTCTAATGATTGTATTTGTTTGAGTACACCATGTAAATTTATTTGATCTTCCTTAATAATGGCAAGACCACGTAGAGAGTCTTTGCGCATGGTTTCAACAACAAATCAAAAGCAATCATTCTTTATTTTCTTCCATGCTTTCTAGTTTCCAATCTAAAAGAGTGAATCAGGGTAGTCCGTCTGACCCAATGGATTAGCCAGGTTATCACTAAGTTATTGTGACCATAGCAAGTCAATATGGGTTGCTTTTCTCCTGATTCAAGCCTTGACTTAGATTGGACAAGTGTCCAGCTCACCGGTTTCTGGTCTAAACCCATCTTTACTGGTTTCTGAACCTTGTTTTTGCATTTGGTGAAATACTAAGGGTGTTCCGGGATTTGAATTTGTATATTTGGGTAGGATCATATTTTTTTTCATAAAAAAATTCTGAAGCCAACAAAGAGATTAGCACTTACTTAGAATACATAAAGAGATCATCTCGTTTTTCTTGAGATCGTCATAAGTAACCTATAGTCACAAGAACTTGGACAATCCATGATTGGATGGTATTTTTTATAAATAGTACAAATTGTGAGAATGTAATTAAATTATCCACCTCTCTCTAATGTAATCACTATTATGGGAAATGATGATTGTACCTCCCAATTTAATTAAGGCATAGCTTTATTTGAATGTGCACATAAACAAGCAATGCCATTGAAGTGATTATTGAAAGGATTATCAAGTAAATTCATGCATGAATAAATGGTTGCAAGTTGTGAAGTACATAATTAAATAGACATTAAGTCTTATATATAAGGAAATTTGTTTTGATTGAATGATTATATTTGTTTGGTTTAGCAAAGTTGAGCTAGCCATAAAAGGGCTAACATTGTGATACACATTTGCATTTATGAACAAGTTGTAACATCCTAAATTTTTTTTTATGATCTAATTATAATTAAATAAATAATTATTTGTGATGAAAGAATTCATTAGGTAAGTACTGAAATTTAAGAAGGATTAATAATATTTTTTTAAAAATAATATTAATAAAATAATAATCGTAATAAATGTGTTACATGAGAGATGGTGGTGGCAAAAGGAAAAAGAGAAGGAAGAGAGAGGAGAGTAGATGCTAGGTGGTAGCACAAGAAAAAGAAGAGGAGGAGGAGGAGGAGGAGGAGGAGGAGGGAAAAAGAAAAGAAAAGAAAAGAGACAAGTAGTGGGCAAGAAGAAGAAAAAGGGAGAAAAAGAAGGAAAGAAGGAAGAAAAGACAAAAAGGAAGGAAGGAAGGAGAAGGGGGGGCAGAGAGTTGTCATGCAAAGGGTTTATAAATACCCCAACTCTCCTTCCTCTCGCCATTTGCATCTACAGTGGAGAGAGAGGAGGTGTGTTACTGAATTCATTCTGTTAAAATAATTTAAGTAACAAAAATCTCTTTTTTCTAATAACATTCCTTTATAAAAGTTATTTTATATGTTTTTATCTTTCTAATGATGGCAATTTTATTCTGAGTAGGAGAAATTTTTAAAATTAATACTTTAAAAAGTTTAAGTTTTTGATAATATAAGTCTGTAGTAATGTAAAGAAATTTTAACTGATAACTTTACATGAATAGTATTTTTGATTTGATCATTTCATTATTTTATAATGATTTATTATAGAAAAAGATTTAAAAATTTCTATTTTTGAACTATTTGATTAATTAACATTTTTATTAAATAATTTATTTGAGTTATTGGGAATGGTATTAGTATTTTCAATGTTTAGATTTTTGAAAAAAAAAGAAAGATTTATTAAATAGAAATTTTATGTTGGAAATATAAATTTTTAAATTGGGGATTTTGTAAATAATATGTATTTGGTGTTAAATTATTATTTAAATGAATTATTTGAGCTATGAAATATGTAAAATTGAAATGAAAACAAATAATTAAGATTCAAGTATAAAATTATAATCTTTGGGTAATTAATTCAACACGTTTAAAGTAAATTAAATATGTAAATTGTGTATTAAAGTTGTGTCTACATTATTGTGTAGATTGGTGTGTAATCCAAAATTTTGAATTGTACTCTTGACTCCTAAAGTTTTCAAGGTTTCGCTTGGAGTTGAGGTAACCAGGGTTAATTTATTTTATATGCACTTTATGGACTGTAAGGTGTTTTTGAAACCTTACTTTCTTTTATAATATTTATATGTGCATTTGAAAGATCATATGTATGTTTAAATATTTACATATATCACTAAAGCGGTGCATTTTCCAACTTATACGTATGGGT
Organism: Vachellia collinsii; assembly: GCA_006871305.1. Classification (NCBI taxonomy): domain Eukaryota; kingdom Viridiplantae; phylum Streptophyta; class Magnoliopsida; order Fabales; family Fabaceae; genus Vachellia; species Vachellia collinsii. The sequence continues at coordinate 6,077 of QFDD01000226.1, read as the reverse complement.
TGAGATTATTGCTATTAATATGATTATGAGTATGTGGATTGTTATTGTTGTGGGATGTTGATAAAAAGAAAATACATTATACTGATTATATTGTATTGCATTATGTGATATACTGGGTTGTATGGAAGAGATGTGGTTGAATTGTGTGCCCATTGGATCTCTCACTCCTCGCCCGAGTTTGAGTTGAGTGTTTTGGGTAGACACTTTCCTGTTACAATATATTTGATGGTGACATGGAAGGAGACAGTGTTGTTGATGTGACTAGCTAACCTTTGGTCGAGTATACTAGTATTGATAGGCTGTACCATGTCCAAAAGATATAAGGGGGAGCAAGATGAATGAGTGGGGATGGTTTCAACTATTGAAAGTATTATGTATTATTGTGTTATTGAAATTTTAATATGACTGTTGATAAACCTGCTTCTCTGACTTACATTCCTTTCTTGCATATAATATAAATTGATTTTAGTTATGGGGACTTAATGTCTCACCCCGTGGTGATAACATCTTTTTCGGGCGAGACCTCTTATCTAAATAGTGGTTCAGAAAAGTAGATGGAGGTATAAGAATTTGTAGCCTTGTATGCCTCTGGAATTTTTGGGAATTGTAATGTTTGTATATTGCTATAATAGGATAATCATATTATGACATACTCTGATTTTATTATGAATATTTATCTTCATAACTGTTTGTATCTGAACCTTGTGCTGGAGTTACAATGTGATAGAGTGTGGACTAGTGGGTTGGATCATAACCCTCATATTAAGTGTGTCCTTAGTCTTATATATGAGACAATGTGAAAGAATTGAGACTAGTGGGCTGGGTTCTAACATTGATGCTAATTGTGCCCCTGGTCTTATGTGTGGATTCCAATGTGTGGATTTGTGGGTAATGTTGTGCTCTGGATTCTAATATGTTAATCTGAATAATGAGGGAAAAAGTTTTTGAAAGTGAAAAAAAACTCGTCTATAACCATAGTTGTTTGCTTAATAATTGTTAATTAGGCTAAATCCCTAGTTTAGTGGAAAGGGTCTTTTCACAAGTTGTATTATGGAGGAGTGCAAGAATGCTAGGTAGTTAGTGATTGCTTATTTCCATCCATGAAATGCTTGATTGATCATTGTTGGAGGCAAGCTATGATGTTGTTATTTGAGAAATTTTGTCAAGGTGTTTAAATTATTGAATTAAACCCATCAATTGTGTTGTATGAGCATTGACACCAGGTCATGAGACACATAAAGTATAGATCCTATTAAATGAATTGCATGCATTTAGAGTGATTAAAGGATCAAATACCTCATCGAAGAAGGATCACATTCAATGATCTGGATGAGGGGTCATGAAATGAAGAAATTCAAAATGTAGTTTGTTATCTCAAATTAGGCACCAAAATTAAGCGAGATTAATAAACATTCAAGTAGGAACCTAATGACCATTTGAGATTTATTCATAAAGTATTGACCCATTAAGTGAGGATGTTATGTGTGATGCATGAAAGGCAATACTCAACTTAAAAAGACTTGTCGCCATGATTCTTACAGCTTAGCTTAAGCTTATCTGGACTTGGTAGTTGACATATGGTATATGGGTCAAGTGGGAGAATGTAAGATATTTTATTATATTATGATTATTATATATATTAATTAGGGAATTAATAAAATATCCTAAGTGTGGCTCATAATCTTTTAGGCTTAGGCCAGATATGGTAACCTTAATCAACTTTATAAAAGATTGATTTCTGATGGTGATTTTAACAAGTTAAGCTTGACAGCTAGATATAGAGAATTCCTAATTACTCTTGAGGTTCCTTGACTAGTGTGTTAGCCATTTTTCGATTTCCATCATTGTGCCCTCTTTTCTAGTCAAAAGAGACCCATCACCCTATGAGTTATATTCTCAGTTACATATATTGATCTTTTAATCTGTTGTGTAGATAACTTTTTTCTGTTATTGATCTTGGATCCCACATTAGAAAGACTAAGCAATGGTAAGATGTAATGTTTCTTTTGCTGTTTTATGCCTCAATTGGAGAGAACTTATAAATCTGGTATATATTATATTAATTGTGAGCTTATTCTTACACATGGTTCTTGCTATAAAGCACAAGATTCCCAAAATCAAGCATGGAGGCTAAATCTGCAAGCTTAGATGCATTAGCAATGAATGCTTTCTTTCTTTTTTTCTCATTTCTAAGCTCAAGTTGGCCATCTTTGGTTAATTCGATGACGAAATCAGAAAAGGCAGATAGAACATTAAAGTTAGATGTCCAAACGATTGTTCTCTCTGTTTCAGGACCACCCATTAGCCATATTCCAACGACAAAGCCGTTATCATGTTGATAAAAGCCAGAGGAAAAATAGGAGTGGAAATAGGCATTTTATGTTGATATCACCTAAAACTGAGGCTTCACCCAAAAGTGATCAAGTCTGTTTTATGTGATCCTAGCCTATGATTGGCATGTGGCATGTTACAGGCATTTTTTTAGGCTTGAGGCTTGCCTGGAGGTTGTAAAAAAGCCTTTATTCTCATTTACCTGCACAAACAAGAAACACAAATCAATCCAACTGCGAAGAGAAATTAGGATATGATTTTATATTTATTTATTACATTTTAAGTAGCATACCACACTTTAGAGTTACAGTTCCAATGGCAAAAGAAAATCATAAATTTTTACAGAGGCAAACAAGTTTAACAAATTTTAAGTACTAGAACAAAAGACCAGGCTATTCCCATTCTCTGTAAATGCGCCACAAGTTGATTCAAAACAAGAAAAAAAACAAAAGAGAAAAGACCAAATAGGAAGCTAAAAAAATTTCAGGCTCAATTCGAAAAACGAAAAAAAAAAAAAACATAACAGACAAAGGGACAAAGGACGAAGGAACCTGGTCTGAGAAGACTGTCGGTTAAAGCGACTAACGATGGGGACAGGAGCGAAGACTACTACCAAAACAGGGTAGAGATGGGAGCGGAGAGCCGAACAAATGACTCAGCGAGTGAAGCTCAAAGGTGACTACGGTCTGCGACTCTAGAGGCTGGAAGTAGAAGCATTGAGGCATACTAATGGAGTGATGGATGAAAACCTAGAAATGGCTCGGTGACAAATAGCAAGCCTAAAAGTGTTGGGGTAAACGAGAGAACCAGTGAGATAGAAATGAGAGAATCAGCTTTCGTATAGGTGCAGAGATGAGCGTTGAAGAAGGGGAGAGGAAGACGGAGAGGGCGGAGACTAATCAAGGTGGAGGGGAAGACAATGAAAGGAAGGCGACATGTGGAAGAAGATGTGACGGCTGAGGGAAGGGAGTGAGGGTTAAGGTTTTGAGTGACAGGTTAAAGCAAGTTTAAAAAAAAAACAGGTTATGGGCTAAAAATGTAGAATAATTAATTAATCAAACTTATAGTACGAAGTAAAGCAAGTTTAAAGTTATAAACAATGCATAATAGATTGTAAAGAAATACATTAGTGCAGTGGTAAGACTTCTCTATCTACAAGTCATGGGTTCAACACCTATTTAGAGAAACAGACTTCTTAAAAGGCATGTACCTGCTGAGCCTTTATCAACCCAACCTATACAGGCCAAATACAAACTAGGCTGCAAGCTGCCTGATCTATTTCCAACACTAAGAAAAAAGATCACACAATGAGGCCCACAGAGCATGATTCATCTTTGGGGAGAGAGAAGAACCCAAAATTATGATGTTGGAATCATTTTGAGCCCTAACTTCGTTTGTAGATAGAACTGCAAATAGTAATAAGAACTAAGTTGCGGGGACGATGGATATGGTATGGTGCTTGCAGGGGGAGGAGAAAGACAAAATTGATTAACTGAACTAGGAAGAAATAGATTTTCAGTATAATATTAAAAAAACTAAAAAGAAAAAGAATAAACTATAGGGGAACGAGTGAAAACTTTTGACTTGCTTCAATCATCGATTGTTGGTCATAAAGTCACCCATCTGTAAATTTCCATGAACAACAATGGTTGGACCATGTCTAGGGAGGGAGTGCCACGGATCAGAAAGGCTAAAAATAAAAGGGCCAAGTAAGCCATTGGCAAAAGTGTAAGCAGCCTTTTCTTCCACAAATGGGAGAATACAAGTTGAAGCATCAAATAAAAGAACGTATTTGTTAAAAGATGTGTAAATCATTTCACGTTCTAATTGGATTAATCTTAAATATAAAATGATTTAGGTATAACCCGATCAAGTCAATGAATCAATTTAAAAAAGAAAAAATTGCGAAATTTGCATGCATTTTGCAAGTACAAAATTGATTGTATGCATGATTTTGTTGACCAATGTCAATATACTTGGAACAATTACTTTAATTTCAATATTTTTTATGGTACAGAAATTTATAATATTTCATTAAATGATTGTGAAAATAATAGGAGAAATTACGCATTGGACCTGAATTAAGCGAAATTAATACCATCAACTTGTCAAGTTATGTGATATCTTTTAATTATTGTTAAATCCTTAGAAACCCGTGTATGATTTATTGGAATTATGAAAAGATGAGTATATGGTAACTTTTTAATTGGCAACTTAATATATCACTAATGATAAGTCATTTTATCTTTTGTTAATATATACACACACGCGCGTCTTAGTTAAAATAATGGGAATTTTCTTGGTGATCGAGGAGGACCTAAATAAGTACTATTACTCTTATCTACTCGAAACTCTAACATTGTTTGGTTGGATTATAAGAATCAAGATTAAATGTAATATAAGTGCAGAGGGCTGTTTCAATTGTTTAGTTTGGCCTTTGTAATGTATATAGGGATTATATTTTGTAATGTTGATAATACATAATGTTGATTACCAGTAACGTTGGATAAAATTAAAAAACGAAATACAACAATTGCTGGTGTATATATTTATATGTGTGTATAAAAGAAACCGGCATTCATAACTGAGGTGCGGGGACCCAGATCAGACTAACTGAGTCAACTAGGATCAACCCAATTGACCTGCAGGGGTTGGGTGGATTGACCGGGTTACATTTTTTTTTCAAACAAACCTTTATTTTAAAAAAAACCAAAATGAATAAATTTTCTTAAAATTTCAAATTTGAAAGTTAAGAGAAAAAATAAAAAACATAATCCCTTCCCCACACAGGTCCACCTTCTGTATATGTTTACCTTCTTTTTAATTATTTTAAAAAAAAAACTGCATGAATTTTTTTAAAATTTCAAATTTGAAAGTTACAAAAAAATTAAAAAAAAAAGAACCGCTTACCATATATATTTTTTGATATTTTGTTAGGATGAATATTTTAAAATTGTAAATAATATTTGATAATAGATAAGCTAGAAGTTTATGATTAGTTTAGTAATTGTTACTTTGTTAATAAAGGAATTAATTACTACTTAATTTTTGGAATTTTCAATTTTAGATGGTTTTATTGTGTCAATGTGTGATGAAATTTATTTTTTAATTTTCTTATTTCTCACCAGTCTCATCTCGGATTTCACTCCGGTTTGACCCACTGACCCTTAACCTAATATCTTGTCTAGTACAGTCACTGATCTTATTTCTTGTATTTTGTTCATAAGGCATGAGATAAAATTTATCAAAAATTGAATTCAAATATAAATAAGTCAGACTTTAAATTAAAAAATTAATCTCTGATGACTGATCATTCTGTAATAATTTAAATTAAAAAAATTCAATACAAATAATGTTCTTAATTTGGAATTCCACGTGGATGTTTTCCCTTTGTCATTTTTCTTCCATGGATCGAAGAACTCAAGAAAGCCACGATGCACGGTCCCATCAACTCTTTCAGGGAAGACGTGGAAGACTTTTTGAGATTCTGCAATTTCACATGATCCATTTATCATTGCAGAAATCCTGTTTTGTTCATTGGCGATTCTGCAATTCTGTGACATTCTTTTGGCCATGGCCACCATTGCCTCAAGCATCTACTTTCTCCTTTCCGTACATCTCTGTGAAACCGTACTCGCAAAAGACATACCTCTTGGCTCTTCACTTTATCCCACTGTTCGTCCCATTTCATGGCATTCACCTTCAGGTCGATTTGCATTTGGCTTTTACGAGCAAGGCAACGGCTT